>VWZV01007759.1:751961-848454 GCA_013397155.1 Irena cyanogastra
GATACTCTACACTTTTCACACACAAACATTCACAGAACACTCCTGTCAGACAACTTTTTTTTTTCCATCAAATGCCAATGAAACAGCCTTTTTCTCTGCAGGGCTGGGAAATACATTTTTCTGTCTTCCACAAAGATTTTGTCCATTTCATGAGAATTTTAGACTTAAGGATTTTTTACATGCTCAGATTTTCTAGTCAAGATATATTGAATTTAACATTCCAGCTTTTGTCCTGAATCGGGACCGCTTCCACTAGCTCCAGATGCATCTCCATTTCCTATAAAATACCCCAAAAATAACAAAAAAATTTTTAAAACCCACAAAAACAAACAAACCTATCACAAAGCCTTCAGAAATTTTTAACAATACTAAAAAATATGAATAAACTTTAAAAAAAAACAAAAAACAAGACAAGTGCTGTTGACAGAGTGCAACACTGAAAACACTCTGCTTATGAATCAAGCTAAGGTGGTTCCCGCCACCCCCTTTAGTTTCGGGGTTGAGTCTATATCTATTAACTCCTCTTGGCAAACTTGGCACGCTTGCAATACCAGAAGGGAGTGAAAAGAGGATGTGGATAGTAGAGGAGTGAAGAAATTGTTTCCCAGAAGTTGTGTGGCCAGCACACTTACTAAACCAAACCTGTGACCTAGACTTTACTTAAGATCAGGTCTTTACTACACTCAGGTCCTGAGCTTCCAAAGCCCCTTGTTTTTTTGGTTTTTTTGGTTTTTTTGAGGAAGACTGGCTAGGTGAAAATCATTTGCAAGCGAAGGTTTGTCAAGAGCAAGGCCCTAAGCAGTTCCGTGCTCATTTCCGAGGGTGACTTAATTTGCAGGACACAATCCTGTGCAGGTTTCCTTTGTGCACTGGCATGCACAGAAGCATCACAAAGGAAATGTGTCCAGAAGCAGAGCCCAGAGAATCCACCAGCATTGCCCACAAGACATCACAGTGAGGAGGAGATTACACAACTCGACTAGTTTCTGGTGTAATCATTTTGAAAGTGGCTTTTGCAGTGACTACTGCAGCATTTCTAGTGCCAGTCATTTTAGGTAATTACAAGTCACTCGGTCAAGGAAAAAATTTAGAAGAAACAAGACTGGAAAATGAAATTTATTCATAAAATTTTTTGCACTGGTAAATTTAAGCGATTCATCACCAGAATTAGAACTATATTTTGTGCAATTCAAAATTCCCAAATTCAGAAGATGCCAGCACCTTGCAAGTTCAGGGGGAAAAAAAAAAAAAAAAAAAATCAAACAACACACTAAATGCCCCAGGACACAATAAAAATCCAGAAAGTTGGCAATATCACCCTGAGAAACTTGCTGGAGAAGGCGGGACATTAGAAGTACCAAATTTGACAATGTAAATGGAAGAAAAATAAAAGTAAAATTAAGAGTCTTCCTAAAGGAAGACACGCTTGGCTAACAGCTCGCTGATCATCCCCTGAAACAACGCTTGGTGAGCGGCTGATAACCCTGCAACACTGCATGGTGATGGCCCTCTGAGAAAAGCAGGTGTTTCTGCAGATGGCCAGGACCAGTCAGTGCAGGCTCCCAGCTCCATGTCTGTACCCTTCCCACAGACCAGGAGCACCAGCAGGAAGGTCTGTCACAGCCCCTTTCACGACAGCCCTTGGCTCCTCCGCTGCGGCGAACGCTGGACCAGCGAAACTGGTTCTACACACCCTGGGAAAAAATGACAGCTTCTCCTTGCAAGCTGTGCCGACCATAAAACGTGGAAGAGGTTTCCACGCCTGCCCAAACCTGCCTCTTTCAAAACGCCTGCACACCCAGCGTGGCAGGGCAGGAGCTTCGAGGCGCACTCCTGGCTGCTCTGTGGCTCAGCTGTGTCACGGTCCTGTACCCACCTCAGCGGCCCCCTTGTTGTGCAGCTGCTTGCCCTGCATCTTGGGCTGCTTCCTCCTCCAGCCCTATCACCCTCCTTCTCTTGGAGCATTGGCCTCACTCTGCAAGCGGGAGCAAGGGGTCCAAAGCGTGGCAAGGGGCCAGACTTGCATTGCCCTGAGGTAAAAGGAGCCAACTGTTTTTTCCTGGAACATGCTCCAAATTTCACACCTTTTTTCTCCACAAATGTGGGAAACAAGCAGCAATGCTTTGTACAAAAGGCTATTTTCACACATGCAGATAGGGCATGTTAATGCACACTGCAGGGCTCTCCCATGTCCTCCCCAAACCTGAACCTTAAACACCTTTGAGAGTCCCCTCAAAAAAACAACCCAAACAATAACCCAGGTTTTAAATTGCTTAAAACACCATTCCAACACATTCTACCCTATACCAAGGCTACCCAAGCTCCTGAAATTCCTTTTAGGCCTCCAAAAACCACAGCAGCCGGAGTTACACAAGCACCAGACCAAGACCAAGCGTGCCGGCTGCAGTATTTCTATTGGCATTGCTGAACTAGGGCACATGGCAGAAAAGTCCCTGGGCAGCCCAGCAGCCAGGTCAGTTCCCTCTCTTCCCACCTCACATGTCAAGTCCAGGCAGGACAGGGAAAATAGAGAGAAAAAAGAAAAAAAAGAAGAAAAGAAAAGTCTTACTCTCTGCTCTACCAGATTTCACCTCCATCCACAGCAGAGCACCACCTGGGTCTTTTGCAAGCATGTGAAGCTAAAAGCCTGCTTTGGGCTGGAAAGTACAGAAGAAAGGGGAAATGCATTTATATATACACAGTAAGGATGGCTAGACAAAGCTAGAACATTGCTTCACCAAGAGGAAAAAGAAAATAAAAATAAAACAAAGCACTCATGCTGGCAAGCCACTCCAAGCTGAACAAACAAACCTCATGGCTGAGTTAACCTTTCCAGAAGTACTGGTCTTAAGTCAGAACTTTACTTGAAAGTCTTTCTTAAAAAATTAAAGACAAACAAATGGTATAAGGCAGAGAAGCAAACCTTGAAAGCCACAAGGTTTGGGGCCTTAGGCTATTTCTCAATATCCCTCAAAAGTTCCAGGCATTTTGCCAGCACAAAAATCTACCTTCTGGTGCATCTTCATTCAACTTTGCTTACATCCAGCCTTACACTTTTACAGTCTTTTGGCTGCTATAGTGGCTCATTTAAACATCAGGGGAAAGCCTCCTCCCTAACTTTTGATAGCCACGTTTCCACGAGATTGTGTTTTTGCTCCAGTTATCAATGTCAACAGGGAAAAAAAAAATCAGATAATTTTTACACTTCATAGAGAATTTGTTTTTATAAGTCTTCTAAACTCAAAATAAACAGGAGTGGAAACACTAGCCTCCTGCAAGGATAGTGGGTGCTTTTAGATTTTTAAATGAAAATAGAAAGCTGTAACTACAACAGAGAAAAAAAAAATCCCAAATCACAACAGGTACGTGGATTTGCCTACCCATCCCCTGAAACACACAGCATGCGAGCCTGTATAATCTCCTGACATGAAACATTAGCAAGACCAGACTGCTGAGGGATTTACACAGATGTGGCCACGGTATAATGGATAAAGAAAATATCTACAGCTAATAAACATCAGAATGGTAAAATCAGAGTAGGGAGTGCGAAGGCACCCAAATCCTCTCCAATTGTGCAACTGACCAAACCTTGCCAGAGGTGAAGAGGAAACCTACAGCAAGCAATACCAAGACTCTAATAATAAAAGCCCATTTTGTATAAAATTTCCACAGAGACTTCCAGTAATTACTTGGGGGGCAGGGAGGTTGTCTTTAAATAAGAAGCAAAGATGCCTCCGTTGAGCCAAACTTCTCAACTTAAAAAATTCAGCACAAGATTTTTCACAGAAAAGTTGCTCTTTAGGTTTTGTATTCGGGCTTTACTGTGTAGGATTAAATATGGGGTTTTTTATGTAAAGGCTGAAAATTTTGTTTTCCTTTTAAATCCAATTAACAGTTTTCAGTTTTATAATATACTGAAGCTATATCTCTGAAGAAAAAGCAAATTAATGACATTCAAAGGAATGAAAAGCAGTTCAGTACAAAAATCAAGCAAAGTCCACCCTGCTTCAAGAAAATTCTGTTCATGGCTCACAGGAGTTGAAATCAAGAGGCAACTGGGAAGCCAACTGTGATCAAATGGACCAGTGAAAATTACTCAAGTGAGTAAATTCTTGGAAGACAATATGGAAAGTAGTAGGCCAAAGGTTAACAAGTAAGATGAGAAAAGCAGAAGGTAGTTCAGGACTTCGAAGTTCTCTAAGAGCAAACAAAAGCAAAAGCAATTGCAAAATGGAGATTGCAGCCCCAGGGGCCATCTTAAAGCTGATGGGCTTGAGGTGATATCATTCATTTACATTGATGCATTTTCTACACTTTGTGGAAGAGATGGGAACTGCAGAAGATATGTAGGGCTCTTAAAGAAACTATTTATGTTTATAGTTTTTGATGAAGGGTTGTGCCACCACTCTGCAAGGACACAAGTATAACCAGCACAAGAGGAGTCACTACACGTTTAGCAAACCTGGAGTACATTCAGAACAATTAGAATTTCCAGACCGTTGGAATACTGAGAAGCTAAAGATTAAGAGAGGGAGATCAGGATTTTCCAAGCTGATTAGACATTCAGAAATGTCAGATGTCTCTTTCAAAGCACCTAAGCAGGTAAGGCATGTAATCCTCACTGAAGTCAACAGAGCAAGGTGCCTGGCCCCAAGGCAGTTTAGCAACGTTCTCAGGCACCTACTGCAGCCAGAAAGACCTACATCACCCTGCAGATGAGGCTCTGGATGCTGCAGATTGGAAAGAGAGGACACTCGCTGATGTGTCTACCTTCAGCTAAGAGCATTTGGGAAAAAAGGTCTGACAGGTCTGATAAACAGAGACTACAGACCAAAAAATAAACAACTGTAGGAGATCCCAAGACAGTTGAGGTTTTTTTCTTCCTAGGAAGAAAAGTCTTCTACAAGGCTGGAGGGGACCATGAGCCCCTTCCACCATGTGCAGCCTCATCCCAGGCCGCTGGGATCCAGGCAGCAGCCCCGGCAGAGGCACCGCCCTCACCCACTGCCTGCCTTTTACCATCTCTCTCATAATTGCCCTGCAAGAAGTGCCAGATTGCAGATAATGGCTTCTCTGAATTCAGGTGGCATACGTGCAGTCCAACGAGCCAGGTTTCTCTGGAGCTGTTGGGGCCTGATTTTTTGGGAAGGTTACGTAAGTACACGCTCAAGGAGCACCTACGCAGCCCAGGAGCTGGCCAACCCCTTCCTCCTCCCTCTGCCTGCTGCAACATATCAGGCCCACCTGTGGCCCGGAGAGCACCTTCCCAGTCTTTACAGAAAGCTTGGCTTGATTTTCACACTGCTTTAAGCCTTGCATGGAGCTGCAGAGGAAAAAAATAAAGCAGCAAGTACATTTGTAGTAAGTGCTGCAGAGTGACCAATCCATAGGCAGCACTATCAGTCTATGTGCAAATGTTCTGCTTTGAAGTCTATTAGTCCAGCTGTGATAATCCTTATATTAAATATGTATAGCATATAAATACACCCTTGAATATTGCTCTTTATCTTTACATTGTTTTCCTGTCTTCTCTGCACTAGCGTGCAGTCCAACCTGCAATAGCAGTGAATATTTCCAGAATCCTGCTCTTTCCCCCATTTTCCTTAGTCATTTCCGTGCTGCCATGAATGCAGCAATTCAAAAGTTCTGCTGCTAAGGTCTAATCACGATGCCTTAGATAAGGTCTGACAAATTCCAGTGTAATAAATAACCAAAACTAGATGAAACAGCTGTATCGCCCGCAATTTTCCTGTGTTATAATGCAGTTTGAATCACAGCCCAGTTCTGAGGTGGAGAAAAGCTGATCCAATACAACCGACTGGAAAGACAGCAAAGCATATGGTTGTGTATCAAGTGATTAATTTTTAAGCATTCATTTCAGGTGCTTTGTAAGAAAGAAGCAAGTGACTGCCAAGTTTAGCTAATTTTTGTTTTTAATAACTACCTTTTTTTTCCCTTAAATTGCTTCTCCTGAAGTAAGTAAACCACTTTGTAATCTCAATTTAAAAAAAAAAAGTATTCTCATCTAAAATTTGGTTAGAAACTACACAAGCTGTAAAACCCCCAAGTAAGGGATTTAAACTGAAGTGGAACCAATACCTAAACAACAAAATGACAGCAATACAGAAGTTGCAGAGATAAAGTTGAAATTCTAAACGTATCTAAACAACAGTTATAGTTTCTAAGCCCCAGACATAATTCCTCACAGCAAGAGGGAAAAAGGCAAGTTGAAAAATAGCAAAATGCAACTTGTCAAATGCAAAATAAAAACTTCCCCTAGCTGCTGTTTCTGTATGCTGGGAGCATAAAAATAATATATGAACAGAGAATATGACAACCAAAGATGGTCTCAATGATTGTTAGAGCTAAGAAAACATTTACTTCTGTGCTTTGTTCAGAAGTGCTGCTGAGTTTACAAGGTGTGTCGATGCAACTCCAGCCAAAGCATAATAGTGTTTTCTTAAGAATCCAATTAATTTGTTTTTCAAGCCAGTCCATTACATGAAGCCAATTCAACCCTGTTTTGTTCCAGACAGTCTCCCAAAATGCAACAATTCTATTTTTTTAAAAAACAATCCAATTTGAAAAAACAAAATTAACACCAGACAAAATTAGACTTCAATAACTCTATTGGTAAATTCCAGTGCAATGGTTTTTACATGCCATAAGGAGGGAAAAATGAGACCTGTTACAGGGGACAGCGCATCTCAGAGTATGATGCACTGTCACGCAACTAGGTGTCCCATGTATGCATTTAGTTTCCTTTCACTATGGAAAAGCAGCTGCATGCTACAAGACAGACCTTTTCCAGCTTGGTCACCACCATTCCGGTGAATGCAGAAAAATGGATTTTCCTCCCACCTAGATGACATGTAGAGAGCTATTCTGTTGTATTCACAGTGCCCAGGTATTTCTTCAAGAGACATCCAGTTCGCTGAGGTCTTCCCTGGCATTTCAAACCAAGGTCCATTTTGAACATACCTTCAAAAGAAATTTATTTTCTGGCTTGCTTGACAAATCACTACATGCAACTTGGTTACAAAGAGCCTGAACATCTCTTGTTGCTACTGTTGGAATCCAGAAGCTAATACTTTGACAAGGACTTTGTGACCAAGCAGTTAACCTATAAACAGCTTTGTGGGCTAACATTTAATAAGTTAACATTCATCGCTACCTAAAATTACTCCTGAAAAAAAAATTCATTTTCTTTACAGGTTTTATAAATACAAGTGCGTGATATTAAAAAAAAAAGTTACCAGAGAACCAAAAGTTATTCTGATACTGAAAGGTACTCAGATGTCTTAGGTTGCCAGAAACATATCCTAGTGTTTGAGAGTAGAAATCAATAGTGCTGCTTTACCAGACAGGCCACATCTGAGTACTTCTTTCCAGATATTATCAGACATGACAAAAGGGCATCAGAAAATTGAAATCTTATTGCAGGAGATAAGCAAACGAGCTGAATTTCAGTGGCCTGTTATCTATGAGATCTTCAGCTCACTGAGCTTAAAATGCATTCACTTTCTCGTGCACTATTACAATATTGTGGATCAACCTCCATTTCAGGACTTTCAGGTGACTACCACTTCATTCATTAAATAATTACAGTTAATAACTAACCACTTTGGGAGTCCAAATTGCACCATGTATCTCCAGGAGTTTCAGTGCTTGTGAAATGACATGTAAACCCTACATCTCTATTAAACTGCTGCTGCACCTCAGCAAGTGATCAAAGTGAAGAATGTCTTAACCAGCAGACATGACCATAAAATACTGGCAGATCCCAAATGGCATCACAGGGGAGGCCCAAGCAGTACTACTAGTACTCACTACTTCAGTTTTACAACTCTTCCTAAGAGACAAACCTGCTTCAGGAAAGTGAACTGTGTTGCACACAGTAAATTTACTGCCCTTTAAACACCCATTTCCAAATTAATTGTCTAGTGCTAAATGCCACTCAAGCTCTGCTGACATTCTTTATCCACCCAAGCCATGGCTTTCTGAGGTTTATAAAGCTAACAGAATAATTTGATTGACTTCCTGCCTATTAATTCAGGGGGCTATACATTATTCAAATTACTTGAAGAGACGAAAGCATTTACTTGATTCTAAACTTCACTCCCATTGCTCTGATGAGACAAGTTCCCTCCATATAACATTTTAACTTCATTTTCTGATGCCACTGAAAGATACCTCCAGAGTTACTGCACTATTTTGAATTCACAGAAAACTCAGAAGACATTGCAGGGTTGGGGAGTTTTGTTTTTTCAGTCTGAAGCTCAATAAATGCTGAACTTCAGTTCAATTATTTTTAAGCATTTCAAAACTTCTCTTCTGTGATTTTACGTTCCCTCCTTGCAGAGCAATAAAAGTCCATTAGTCTCCCCTACTGAATGGTTTGTGAGTGCTCTTTATATGAAATCATATCAGACAACTGTACCTTGGCTTATAAAATATGTTGACATCCATATATTATTTAAGTTTATTATTATTATTCATGCTAGGACAAACAGCAGGCTTCAAGCCCTTCCTGCTGGAAGGCAGCTCTGCACACACAGCTGTCCCAAGCACCTGAACACGCAAAGTGCCCAAACACAAATAAAACTAAACCACATTTCATGGAGCCCATTGGGCTCCTGCATGCAGGATTCAAAGGCAGGCGAGGAGGTGTCAGTTTTTGGGAGAGGTGGGGAAATACTGAGAGAAGATGATTGCAGGGCTCAGCCGAGACCTCTCCAACACAAGTACCTCTAGGTTTGGAGGGCAACAATTTTCAAAGCTCCCAAAGCACCTCAAAAACCATTCACAGAACAATAAGATTAGTTATTAAACATTCCAAAATATCAGCTATTTAAATAGCCCTTTGGCACTTCAGCTCTCTTTTGAATTACTTGGGGATGAAGACACAACAGTATTATTTGTAGAGCTCTGTGTTCTTCATCACTTTCAGACAGATTCAATCCCTTGGTCTCTGTCACTGCAGCATCTAGACGAAATTACAGTCCACAACAGATTTTTGAAGCCAGACAAGTCTCTGAGCATTATGATCAACAGGCTGCTGCAAGGTACAATTATCTTTGTTTCTCTAGGCCTAAGAATCAAAATCAACTTCACTTAACCAAGTGTAGTCTCACTGATAGATAACTGAGCAAGTGATAACCATCAGGTCCTTTGCCTGGAGAAGCATGGCTAGCTTGCGCACATCAAGAGACTGATTTAAAAATCAATTAAAACTCTGACATGGGGCAATTCTCTCTCAAGGGATTTCAAACCTGCAAAAGCTGGTGATAGGGATCCCACAGAACAAAGAGCAGGCTGTAGGGTGGTGGGGTCTACAACAGGCACACATCAAGGGATGCACATGGCATTTTGACCAGTTCACGTATTATATTGAAAGTTGTTAGGCTTCAGTGGCTGAACTGGACACAAGCAAGCTATCCTTAACACAGGCCCCCTTAGCAAAAATGACTTTATGTAAGGATAACAGATGCAGCTTTCTAAAGCTTAGAAAATATTACATGCACTTTAATTAAAATTATTATTTTAATTAAAAAACACTGTGTTAATAATTAGTTAATAAACAGTTTGCCATAAAAAGTCAGGCACTTGAAGATACTTGTGGTTCAAAAAGGAACATCATGGTATTTCTGCAATTTAATCTCCTTCACCAGTGACATCTAGCAAACAAAGCCTAACTCATGTGGGACAAAGTACACCAAAACCCTCAGGACAAGGGTTATAAGACAGACAAATAAAAGGAGATGCTAATAAACCCTGCAGCATAATCAAAGGAAAAAAGATAATATGAAAAGTAACATTGAATGATAGCAGGATGAGCAAGGATGAGAAATGCAGCAGACAGTAAAATCATACATAAAGCACAGTCAGGGAGGGACTGTAGCACCTGTAACACAGAAATTCTTTGGTAGTCCTGGAAGGAAACTTCTTCAGCTTTGATGTCCCAGCACCTGATCTGCTCAGACCTGAACCTGACAGGTGGTATCAGCTCAAATACCAGACTCCACAAGAACCTCATAGCAGCATGCTGAGCATCATTTGTGTTAAACTGCAAAAATTCTGTGACCAAATTTCCTCTAAAGAAATAACTGCTTTTCATGGCTGTAGCCATCATATCTACCGGGCTTATCTAGCAACTTCTGGGTAATATTATACTGAAAAATATGTTTCATTCCCGTGTCTAGTCAATAACAGAATTTAGATAATGCTACTAAAAGAAAAAAAAAAAACTGTGATTAGGAAAAAATGCTTAAAAGTAAGTGGTTAGAGTAATTCTACAGCCTTAGAGCCAGTCAGAAGTGGTCAAGCTGGTCACACTTAATTTTTTACACGTACATGTTTCCATACGACAGGATAACCTGGGGCATGCCTACACACGAATCCTTTTAAAGTGTGGTGGATTGCACAGAAGAGCCAAAATTAACGAGGCCACGTTAATTCTTCCTCACTTCTTTTGTGTCCTAAATAACACCTTCCAAAATATTTCCTTTTAGCACCTTCACTAGGCAAAATGCAGGTTGCAGCATGCCTTGGCTAGAGCAGCACAGGCACAGCTCAGCCCAATATAGTGTAGGGTATTTGATAGAGAAACAGGCTGCAGCTTCGAGAGGAAGAGAAGCTTCTACACTTCCTGGCAGGATCTCCCTATTCAGAAAGCAGTTTCACCATGTCCTTGCATGCATCTGTTATGACTGAATCCCTCTTGCCACAAGAAAGATGGGAAGAAACCAGAAGAGAGAGACTAAATATGAGGAAGCTTCCCAGCTACCTGCATTTCTCTTCTGTCCCTGATGTAACTTCTGGCTTTATGCAAGTGCTACTTCCAGTTAGGTTGGATTATTTCCCTTCCCCCAATGCTTCTTTGGTTTGGCTAGGAGACTAAAAATCCACTATTAGCACAGCTTTAGTCATTAATCAAGGTAACCTTTTTTTGCTTTCCAAAGTTTCTCATGTTCTTATCTTTGCATAATTGAGCATTTGCATTTCAGAAGAGCATCACCTGAGGGAGTGGGGGCAGATTTTGAAAGGTTTGGGTTTTTTTCGCCCCTTAAGTTTCAAGTTTAAAAAAAAAAAGGAGAAAAAAAAACAACTTTGAAAGGGGATGAAGTTAAATTACCAAAGCCTTAGGGCAGAGTAACTTAAAGACTGATAATGGGTAAGAGTTTCTCCCATTCACCACAGAAACTAACTTTTCACATGACAGGAAATCAACAAGCAATAAAGTAATAACATTTTGTTCTTATGTAGAAGTGTCTTATCAAAAGACACCAAACTGCCTCCTAAGATTTTTTTTTAATACCTCCAAGGCAGAAACAACTGTAGATTTTCTGAACACCTGTGTTGGAAAATGCCACCTCATCAGATCTGGCCATTTCCATAAGAAGTTACAAGTTTGAGCAAACTCCGCCCAGTCACAGTCATGGTCTTAGCAGAGCCCTCTTTTCTGGGGCAGGATGCTCCACAGGCAGGTGGTTTGGGCTGCCAGAGCCTCAGGGAACTTTATTTGCCAGGTCGTACTTCAGCCAGGGATTATTTTACAACCCAAAGGCCCTAAAAGTCCGCAAAGCAGTGCAGTAACACCCTGCATGCCCCTAAAGCCAGGAACAGCACCGAGCTTTTGGCAGTGCCCAAATCATGACCAGAATAAAGTAGTACAAGCAGCCCAGTGAGCCAATTACCGCGTCTGTATATTTTGCACAAGTGTCACAATCACATTGTTTCTGAAAAAAAATTGCTGCTCAAGGCTGCACTTGTTTCTTCCCATAGGAGAATTGTTCTTGATATTATATTAGTTTCATCTACAAAAACACTTTCATACTCATTCTTTCCATGGACCAATAATAAATTTTTACTTATAGAAGGAAGAGGAATTCAAGTAGGACATTTAGGAAAGCAGGGACCAAATACCACAACAGTTGTCTAATGGTCCCATACTATCACTATCCTGAAAAAAGTCATAAAATCAAGAAGCCTGCTTCCAAACACTAGTCACATAAATCCATTCTCAATGACACAGCTAATTTTTCATGGTATATTTGTTAATTTAGGCTTGATTTTCATGGAGGAAAGTAATGTCTTTCCTGCTGGTGTTACTGGTGGTGGAAACACAATTTAGCGTAAACAGCTACAGAATGAAGAAAACAAATCACCTTTGAAAACCTGACTGCTGGGACTAAGGAAGCGTTAAAGGCATTGAAGAGAATCAAAAGTAGTTAGTAAGACAAGGAACCACCTTCCTTTTTTTTTTTCCTCGCAAGTTGCAGAATATTAGAAAAGCATTATGGCAACAACTTTGATCCCACCTGTTAATTTGAGGCAGCCCAGAATAGAGGTCGTGTCCATGAGACTTTGTTCCTGGTACTGCTATAATTTCCCTTGAATTGGAAGCAGAGATTTCTCTCAACAAAAGCAAGTGCAGAAGCACACTATGGCAGCAAGAGAAGCGTTTTACAGCTCAAACAGATGTACAACAACTGAGTCTAGTTTTGCCCAGACAGCTCTTGGGACAGTACCCCACTATGGACACTGAAATCGCAGATTAATCCCAACACAAACCCTTCTTAATGCACAATTCAGTTGGTGTCCCACCCCGCAAGTCAGAGGGCTGGGATGTAGTTTGTATCAGCTGGGGTTAACTAGGCAATACTCCTGATCCAAATAATACGAACAAGCAAAGAGAAATTCCACAACACCAAACCTTCTCTTTCTACTGACCCGATCAGAAACCATTGTGATTTAAATCCTGAAATTCTGGCCTTGCCTGTGCCAGCACCTTCAGAAAGGAAACCATGAAGATAAATAATTGTCTTTCTGATCCACAAAAATTCACTCACAGCTTTGCTGCATTTTCCAGTTTCTACAGAGCTACTTACTGGGAATTTGTTTCTTAGCACACCTTGCTTCAGAAAGTTTAGGAAATGGAAAAAATTACAAAGTCTGAACTGGCTCGCATTTGTTTTGAAGACAATTGCAAAAAAAAAAAAAAAAAACAACACACAAACACACACAAATTTTCAGAACATCCCAAGCACCATTACTGCCTCTGTTTCCTCTAAAGCTTACAAGAACTGATTCAATTTGGTTTTCATTCTACATCTTGCAACACTTGGGCTATGCATTTATTCAGAAATAAAATTTACTGAGCATTGGAAGATTAGGAAAAAGCAAGATGTGCTTAACACTTGCTGCACTTTATTGAAAATGTAGAACAAGCAAGGCTTAGCTTAGCTCTAAAACTAATAAATACTTTAGCTGTTTTGTATTATGGGTAGTGTTCAGTGGCTTGCATGACTAATTAAACAATCTTGAGTTTGCTTTGAAGGCTAAGCCATCCTTAATGGCTTTAAATTACTTTCTATCAAGCTAAGCTCAGAATTAAAATCCTCATCTGTAATAAGGAATTCCACTGTGTATAAATGCTAGTAGAGAGCTGTATTGGAAAGTTTAATAATCTGGATGGTTTCTGGCCCCCACAGCAAAAGGAGAAATCCTGTCATTCTCATAGCATCAGGAGGTGAAGCTCCTCAGGGAAGGTACAGAAAGAAACGTGGTTTGGGTGGAGTTTTGCATAAGATGGTAACTCAAGGAGGAGAGGAAGGTGTAAGTGGGGGTGGGGAGCAAAAGCAGATGGTCAGGGAGGAGAGCTGTGAGAAAAGATGTAGCGATTCCTCTTGTTAGGTGGTCCTATCTATTGCCAGCACCGGGGAAGCCCAGCTCTAATCCATTGCTACCCAGCACTGGAAGAAGTCACCAGCACATCCTACATTCATTTTCACAGACTAATTATTTGAGATCACAGCTCCTCCTCTGTATGCAAGACTCAGGTGTTCATTCTCTCCAAGCAAGCACACCAACAGCAGTATTTTTTCCACCTACAAACAGTCAAGAGTTGCCCCTAGGCACAGAGGGAGCCACTACCCAGGTTGCAGAGCACAGTCAGGCACAGACACACCATATGGAGCAAGAACAGCATCTTGCTGCGACCACAATCACTGACGATGCCTGCAAGCCCTCTTTGCGGGAGGGGGAGAAAAGAGCTGCATGCAGTAAAAACACATCCTGCAGCTCAGGCTGATCAGTGCCAGGAGCAGATGCCCCTCACATCACTTCTCCAGAATGAAACACACAACACACACCTGCTGCAACAAGTAGGTCGAGGACTTTTTCCTGAGCAAGGCAGTTTTGATCCTCAAGCCATCTGAAGTCAGTGGACTTCAGCCCAAAAGTGCAAATGTTCTCAGAAGCGGATGTTTTTTTCTCCCACTCAAATAATCAACCCACCTTTTCCATTCATCCAGCAGGACTGGGGCCAAGCCTGCCTAAGGGAGGCATAACCCACCACTCATCCTTTTGGCTGCTGCCTGCAGCACATGTGGTGCATTCAGTCCTTTTGAGTCACTGCCCATTAAACAATTGTTCCTCCTTCTCCTTCATTAAAACCATCCTCAAAATCCTGCCCAACATCTCCTCGAAGTTAAATTGATTTTTCTGTGGTGTCTGTATGCATGGAGGGGGAATCTTTTTTCCATGATTACTTTCCCCACTGATCTGGTGGTTGAGAAATACCATGTTTTCACTGTTTGCCTTTACTTTTAGCTCTTCCACAAATGAAAATGTGAAGCCATCCATGCCTTATCTGGCAGGGCTCTGCCTTGTTTTCGTTCCCCACTTAACAGACTCATTCATGTGTAGGAGACTTCTGATCCCGGGTTTAGATATTCATCCCTATTTTACATAACCATAAGCAGTGGTAGGTACTTATGTAAACGACAGCGACAGCCGGGTCTTTGCCCCTGTGCACAACAAGCAGAGAGGTTTTAAGCCATTTTAAGCCACCCACAAACAACTGCCCTCTGCTTCCAGGTGCCCCTTTGCAAAACATGCCGCTGGCAGAGAGAGAGAAAAAAAAAAAAAAAAAACAAAAAAAACAAAAAGGTGTCAATGTACAGTGAACAAACGCAAGAAAGTCTGTCTGGGACCTGCCCCTGGTTTGCTTCTTGTGCTGACTGGCTCCTCACTGACCAGGGACCAAGGCCACTCAGCCCAGTACATACACATCATCCTTGCTTCCAACCAGCCACTCTGCTTCCGGAAGCTGCTGTAGGGCTGGGATGAGGCCCATTCAGTCTCATACTGGTGGAAAGGGGGGCAGAGAAGGTTGGTTGCTTTAAAGCTTCTATTTAGTAGCCTAGTGACCACTTAAGAGCAGAGGTTGGTTTCAGTGCCTTCCACATTCAAAGAAATTAAGGCCCACGGTTCCTACTTCCATAGCAAAGACCCTATTATCCCCAAAACACAAGAAACAGGCCCCAGAGAACAAGGAATCCCTGAAGGGGCAACCTGTATTTTTGGGCCATGGAAACACCTTGGAAGGCTGTTCCAGGGTTTTCCACTTCACAATATAAAATCCAATTAGGTAGGAATGGAGATTACCCAAAATAAAAATATTCGGCATTGAACACATTAAGCTAGAGTCTTATTTTAGCTACTATAGCCACTGTAGCACACTAGGGTCCTGTAGGTACACTTTATATTTCTTCCAGTTCCTCCTTTCAGGAGGAAGCACGCAGCCTTCACACACAGTCTGTGCAGGAACACCCATGCAGCCACATGGAATTAGAAATTAAAGCTACTTACCACACAGCTTCAAATTTCCAGCAAGCCCACCTCTGAAGAACATCCCTGTGCTCCTCCACAACACATTCCAGCACATGGATATGGGACAGCAGTGAGACTTTAAAGGCTCTGAACAGCTTATTGTCTCCTGTCCTCTCAGTTACTGCAAGAGTCTCTCCAGACAGTCAATAATATGGACCACATTTGCTTCCAAAAATGATTCATTCAGGATATTACTGCACCCTAAAACCACCACAGAGGCCTGCTCTAGAGCTTAGCTTAATACCTCTCCAAGCCACAAAAGAAAAAGGCAACCCATGCAAGTAGGAGCACCGCAAAGGGAAAAGGAAGTGGAAATAAAAGGAGAGGGAAGGGAAAGAAAAGCCACTAAGTAGCCACAGGTCCTGACAAAACTACAGCAGCTGATTGCAATGAATGTGAGGCCACTGTGCCTGTCACCTGGGCATCCTCCACAGACTCACCTGGGGAGGATCTCAGCTCAAATGCACTGGCCCCCATCCATTCCTTACTGTCAAATTCATATTTAATCCCCTTAACACCAGGGCAGGGAGCTAAAGCTCTTGTAGCCGCTTAGCAGCACTTTCTAAGAGAAATCAGCATGTTACCTTCCACTACACAGCAAGAAAGAGAAAGAGAAAATAAATGGTGTTATTAGATATGGATTTACGTAAGGAAAATGTTGTTAGAATCTGAACAAACCCCTACAGTTCTGTGCTGTGGATGGTGCAATAATGAAAAGTATTATTGGATATAAAGGAAAGTTATGACACTATAATGTAACACAGACAAGTGAGAAGATGTATCAGTCATTAACTGGAATACAGGGGACTCCTGTGGTTTCATTTTTCATTACTAATTTAATGTACTTACAATGTTACATGATAAAAAGCGAAAAAGAACAATAAGAAGCGAACGTCATCAGAACAAACCGGGATCTGCAGAATTCTGAGACTTCAATAAGTTACTTGAGGAAAAATGTCCAAGATCCCTCAAGAACTAACATCCATTAACATCCAATAAAATACCTAACAGCAGAAACAAAAGAAATGTGAAAAGAACATTTTAATAAACACAAATTAGGAAATACATTTCTTTACATATTACAGTTGTACTATAGGAAATTATTTCATACAGAGAAAAAATCATTTTAGCTAAGAAAGGATGCTTTGCAAACGTTAGCTCAGCAATCACACTCCTGTGATTCAATACAAACAGTTTATTCTGCGTTCTCTCATGAAGCCTTATGAATCTTATGAATCCAAGATCCTCAGGGTCTTGCAGTATAATTTCTTGTAGCAATGTAAATGACAAATAGTCCTATGCAAGCAAAATGAACTTACACCACAGTAAAGTTGGCATGAGAGGATAATCACACCTTGCATTGTTTGCTGGGACAACAATTACAAACACACTCTATGTGTCTCTCTGGGGCAGATTCACCAGGCAGCAAATACAAGCCAAAGACACCTCGAGCTTGGTGGCTGAGCCCAGGTCAGACAGATTTCCAGGACTGGCTAGAATGTACTGTCCTAACAGCCCATTTAGCCACAAGTCAGCTAGTAGCAATACTTTAAGAAAACTATCTGAGAGATAGACCAGGGAACCCTGACCAAGATCACAATGAAATAGAGCCATAAGTTGTCTTACAAGTGTGTAGAACACTCAATTTTTTTTTTTTTGTCCCAAGTGAGAGTCACTGGGTGTCACATGTGTTTTAAAAGTCTAAATTAAGGTTTGTGAGGTTCTATTTTTGTGTATGTTTGGCCCAGTATCTCAGAGAATAATATAGTAAATACCAGTAAATTTAGGTGAATTCACAGAGACCTTTCAGTGATACTTGGGTATCAAATGTTCCACTACGATCTTCCAAATCTTAGCAATGAACAAGCATGTTCAACATTGGCTCACAAAATTGAAAATGCAGAAATCCTTAGCAAAAACCAATGTGTGAGGAGGCAGAAATGGAAACCTATGGAAACTGGCTGGGAGGAAGATACTGTGTTAATACAAATGAAGCAAAAATCTATTTGGCTGCAAAATTATTCTCACCAGTAGTATTTCCTTCAAAGTAGAAACTCTCCCACAGCTGTTTTGACCAGCTTGTGCTCCATTGCTGTGTCTGTAAATTGTAATTAAGGACTGTGGGCTTGGAGGAAATGAAGGATCTAATTAAAATTATGGAAAGGAATGGAGGGGGGTAGGTTTGAGGGGGTGCTAATGAGGGCATGATCCAACAATATTGAAAATAAACAGTAAAAATATTTTCAGATGCATAGTATTTTCTAATAGAACCAGCTTCTCTTCGTGTTACACACAGCAAAGAGTTCTTTCTTAACAAAAAGGAACTCTGGGAAGGTTTCTCTAAATTACCTGTAGCAGAGGCAAAAGCTATTGTTTTCCTTGATAACTTTGGACATATTATTTTCCACCAATTTATAATGTTGCATTTCACAGCATTTTGGGACACCTGAAGCTTGTAATATTCATGCCAGTAGATGCAAACCATCTGTCTCCTTTCCAAAGAGTGAAGCTTTCATGCAAAAACTCTCCCCCTCCTCTTTCTCACACACTGAGGTAAATTTTCACCACCTGAGTTTTGTTTCTTTTTTTTTTCTTTTTTTTTTTTCTTTTTTTTTAGCTTTATGAGCTGTGTCATCTGTGACTGAATGCCATCAAGTATCACTTAAGCCTGTTTCCACAGTAAGAAAATATTGGAAGTAAAAACTGCTCAAAGAATGCTTTCTGGTCCCCTTAGTAATGCAGAGCTTGATTTGCAGCTGTGGAGAACAGGAAAAATTCTGGCTGGAGTCCATAGGAGTTATGTTTGCTCAGCATCCCTGAAAAATCATATTTTGGGTATCTTGGGTTGAAATACACAAAGGGAGACAGCAGCCTATGTTTTTGAAGATCTAGCCTTATGTGCATTTCAGATTGAAAATTTTCACTCTAGTCTCTCCATAAAAAATGGGGTTTTACAGAGGGTTTTACAGTATCCTATCAGATATCTGGTATTTAGGGAAGTTGAAGAAAAAAAAATCACAGATTACAATAGGATGTTGGGTCCTTTAATTCTCTTGGAAATGCATGTGGAAAAGATAACATTAAATGAATCTCACTGGGCAGTGCATATATTTGGTAAAATCTATTTTAAACATGGATTTAATTGACAAGCCTATCACTGTTTAAAAAAGAATGAGAAACATATGAAACTAGACATTTTTGTTGAACTATTAAGTGTGAATTCATAGCTGGACATAGTGCCTGTGTATGCACAGTTCATTAACTGCACAGCTATTTGGTCCAAGGCACTTACATGCTCTTCTGTGAAAATTTGAAGAGAAGGAACCTATGAAATCTTTCAGATTTACAAAGCAGGGAGCAGAGCTTTTAGATACAGCCAACTGCTCAGGCTCAGACTAAACTCCCTAAAGTGTGTTTGTAAATCCCCACTAGGTGTGGAGGGAGAAGTTATTGAGGTTCCTCAGGCAACATCTGCCGGACTTCCTGCATCACACAAGGCTTTCGGTGAAGGGCTAAGCAGCTAATTGACAGCACACAGTAAGATGAGGCTCTTTGTCACCCTAAAAAGGGAAAAGCAATTGCAAAATTAATACCAGTGAAAAGTGAAGGATACAAAAGAATCACATGCTTCACATGACACGTAAGAATCACATGACATGTAAGTTAGTAATTAGCAAGTCCCTGGTGTGTGTTTGGGCGGCGAGAATGTCTGTTTTAAAGTGAAAATACTGTGCTTTGCTTACTGCACTAGCTTCATCTCCCATACAACTCTGGCAAAGGTGCTATCCCACAGGACTTCCTGCTACTGCACTTTGTGCAGCAGGGGAATCCTCTGGCAGGACAGCAGGACACAGAGAGCAGGTGAGCAGCAGTTACACCTGGATGGCCGCCCTCGCTCCAGGAACAAACACTGACCTCCACATGAAGAACAGTGCAGGAGGAGCAGGCTGAACAAGGCACTGTCCCATCCTCCTGACTGCCCCTTCCTCACAAAGTACATCACTGAAGAGCAAAAACTCTGTAAACAGTAAAAATGTTCAGCTGTAAAAAGCAGCTTAAACTTTGCCACAACTACGGGTCTGAGCCCATGCTTGAGGGAGCTGGAGTAGAGGTAATGGCATAAACTTGGAAAAGAAATCTAAGTTACTTTTCCCTGGCAGCACTGCATTCAGCTTGACCGATGTGAGAACAGCTTTTCTCCCACTGGTGTGCCATCAGCATTCCTGGCATATCCAAAACCTGAAAGGGGACAGCCAGGTCAGGAAACCTAGGCCACACTGCCAGGCTCTTCTGTAAAGCAGAATGCCCTTTCGAGGCAGGGTGCCCTAAGGAAAACAACCAGGTGCTAGAAATCCGAAACTCCATCTGAACAGCCTTGAATGCATAGGCTTTTCATTTTTAAGGCATGCAGCTGATCTCTGCTTTTGAACACATTCCCATCAGTATGGCTGGAAATTGCTAAAAGCAGGTGCCCATCTGCAGACTTTGGGGTGTGCAGGGCTGACATGTTCTCTGTGAGCTACTCTGTCCCTGTACCCAGAGCAAGCTTTGGACAAGTGTATCATCAGAAATCCCATGCTTAGTTCTCTTCTGATGGAATTTTCAGCACCCTTGTTGCTCAGCTGTTGACAAGATATTTGCTTGTTTACTACATCTATTGTTTCCTTCCAGAGACAGCATTCATTTCAACTATTTCAGAAATACTACATTCATTTGAAGCTGGAGAAGCTTCCATAAAGATTGCAGCTAGACCACACATTTACACACAGAAACCAGATTTGTGTTTGGTGTGGATTGTCTGCATGTTTACTACAATGCTTATTTTCTTCTTTGAATAAAAGTGCAGACTTTTTTCCTCCGTTTTTTGCCAGTGCTATTAATCAGCCTCATTCTTTCCTTTTGTTGTATAATCTGTGTCCTTCTCTGATCTTCTCCAAAGTAAACAAGCCATTTTTGAGTCCAAGATCCTGTGCCAGCACCACCACGACCTTGCCTTTGCAATAACTGAGCCATAAGGAGAGGCACTGTTGGGTCTCTGAGAAGAGACCCTTTTTGGCAGGGGTAGTTCAGTGTTGCTCTTGGGGATTCACAGCGCTGCTGTTTACCCTGGCCAAGCTCCTGCCCTGACTCCTTAAGCACACAGTGGGATGTTCAGTGCCCCGGAAGACCATGTCCACAACAGAGGATAGACTGTCATCCAGGGCAATGCTGGAGGAGCTGGCACAGGCGATACTACAGCTCTCTGTCCCTCCTCATCTATGGTCTGGCAGCCCGGGAGAGAGGAGGACTCTCCCCTCCACCATGGTTGCTGGGCCTGGGAGCTGAGTGCTGGGAGCTTGCACCTGGGGGCTGCTGGCACATGGGGGGTAAGGAGTGTGCATTGAGTACGGTCCTTTGAGCAAGGCAAAGTAGGAGGCTGTGCAGGGGGTTGCACAAGCTGGTTTTAATGGACTTTGTAGAGTCTGAGAGTCGGCGTGGCTGCCTGTGTAAACACAGCCAGTAATACCTCTGATGTAAAACTCGTGTTGGGAGACAAGAGTCAAATGCTTTTTATTCCCTCAATACCTTGTTCAAAGCTTTATCGGGCAGATGAATCAGATCTCAGTCTCCCAATGTCACAAGCATTTAGCCAAATCTCCCACTGTTCCCCAGGGTGGGCAGGGCAAGAAAGCAGTGTATCAGCTCCAGACTGCCCTTCCCTGTACTTTTGTTGGGGTTGGGGGAGCCACCAGAATGCTATTTACTCCCACGGCAGCCATGAATGGGTTCATAGTTGTAGCAGAAGAGATCTGCCTAAGGGAAGAGCGTGCAGCTTCATGGGGCTGATTTGGGAACTGCTGACAGTTTTCAGTCTGCACCTGTCTCGCTGACCAGATATTGGAGTCACATTGACCAGGTGCGGAGTGATCCCTTCACATTGCTGATAGTCCTCAGACTCCTGAAACCTGAGGAATTTGGGAACTTTTTGGGTTGATTTTGGTGGAACATTCTTCTGGATCCAAGAGGGGACACTGCCAAGAGGTACCCTGATGTATGAGAACAGATGAAATACCGATGAATATTTGTTTCCAGACATTTTTCATGAACAAATGCATTTAAGGACATATTTTTAACTATGAGAAACTTCTGCTTCTAGCTGTGCCATATTGCCTGCTCCTACAGTATTCCCAGGTGTCCTGTTCATTGATGGTTTTCTTCAAAACTGGGGTAACTCTCTTGCCCCATAGGGACTCTGCATGTTGTCTTCCATCAGCATCCTACCAGGCAAAAGCCTCCACTGAAACTGCATCCTAGAAGAGCTCGAACATTTCAACAAGGCTCGTGGAGGCATATTTCTGGAAGAACAATTAAGGTGTTATTTATGAGACACCATGTCCAGTAGCCAAATTGATGTCCTTTGACACCACTGTTGTGGAGGTTTACTGATAGGGCTTGGTAGCACTAATTGATGTGAAGAAACCTAGTCCTGAACCTTGTGGGCAGGCTGAAATGACCAGGGTTTATGGCTCACATCTTTATTCATTGTCAGTTGATTACAATTATGGATGTTAAAAAGGGAAACTAAGGAAGCACTGTGGTTATGGATCTCCTTAGGGGAATAGGAATAACAAAAAAGAAATGTAAATGGTACCACACAGGTGAGTCTTAAAACAAAAGACATTATTCCTATTAGTAAAATACTCCATTTCCACTCTGTAGATTGATACTGCTATTTGTGTAGCTAAAAGCCACTTGGGCCTTACTCACATTTTAGGTAGATAAAATTCCAACCCATTCCAATTGAAGGGTTTCTATTTAAGTGCCTTTGGTATAGTCAGTCTATTAAAATGGGAGGTGTTAATTTTCCAGTAATCACTACACTTCTCTTCCTATCTCTCAGCTGAAAGGACAGCCTCATCCTGCATGGTTAAAATGTAGTAATGCATTTAATGCCAGGCCATGATTTTAGACCTCCAGCTGTTTTACTGGTTGTGTAAGTAAAAATAAGATAATGTTATGCTTGGTAACCATGGTTTTGTAGGCATTCACATTTTACAAATCACTGCACAGTATGCAAACCATTATATATATTTAAAATGTTTAAAATCAAGACTACCAGGAGTCTACCACTTCCATTAGTTAAGGAGGGGGACTGCTAGACTGTGAAGAGTGATATATTCTATCAAGCTACTCAGCAGAGTTATATTATCAGTGCAAATTATGTGAAAATATGTGCTTCAGTGAGACACATAGAAAGGAGTTTTCTCTGCTATAAAAAGTGCACTGTGGGAAGCTAGATGGAGTCATTGGTTTGGTGTAATATATGAGTAAAATCTTACTTGTTCAAATAATAAAAAGGGGAAAAAACAGAGCTCGGAGAGAAAGGAGCCATGAAGCACTTGGTTATTCCCTCCATGTACAAAAAACTGTTTCTGCCGCAAACAAAAGAATTGAGACTTATCTCCCACAATTTTATCCAGGTGTAACTACTCAACTCAAGAGATCCCCCTGATTTATATAGGCAGGAGCAAAAGCAAAACCAGGCTCAGGAAGAAGCGGCTTATTGATTTGTTCCATGCACACAGGCAAAAATATTATATATCACCAGCATGATCATAAGCATGTTGCTAAATCCCAGCAAACCTTAACTGGAATATTTCTTTGTAAGAAAGCACTGGTTAGTGGGGCTATTGACAGCTGCATTTTCAAGAGCATCTGCTTCTAAAAACAGCAGCCATTCAGAACAAATGTTTCTGAAGGCAGATTGTGCTGCTCTTATTAGGACTACAGGCAAAGATAATGGATAGTGTTTGGCTGCACCTGGAATTGCATCTAAAGTTCAGTAGGAAATTTGTAGCAGGAGTAGGAAAAAAAAATGGCCTCTGCTTGTGCTGTAATTTTTCAGAGAACACACGTGTAGTTCTCTGGACAGTATGAGCTCTCAATTTTAATTAAAATATGGTAAGTATTACATACGACAGTCAGACCTGATTAATCGGGGTGGAGCTGGTTTATGTGTATGTTTGGGAATAAAAGTGCTTTGGTTATTAATTAGGGATGCTGTATTTATTTATTTTAGATATTTATTCAGATTGGTCCCTGTTTGCCAGCCTCCAGCATTCAAAAACATCCACCAGGGCAAAATAATGGCTCTGGCTTTCAAAAAAAATAAAGTAGAAGAAAAAGAAAAAGAAGAAAATGTTCTTTTTCAAGCTATGGCCTTTGTGTTCTTTGTTCTTTTCATCTTCAGGATGCATTTGGGTTAACTTCAGAGCTCTTTCTTCACCACTGGAAGGAATAGAAACCAACATGTCCAGCATCCAATTAAATAGAAACCTTCCATCATTCAATTAAAAGAAAAAAACAACCCAAAGTCTGAAGTTTAAGCCAATAACCCAGCTTCATGAATGGGACTGGTAATTAAAACTTTGACTACAGCAAGAAGTTCATATGTGAATTGTGGCAACACTAGCTTTAATAACATCTCCTGGTACATGCCCAGAAGGTCCCACAAAACTTATTACAACTCAAGAGGTCTACATATGTATGCTGCCAATAGAGCATTCATTACCTGTTTGAAGGAAGATTTCAGCAGTGTAAAGAGCCCATTTGTTTAGCTTTACATCAAGAAAATCAGCAACTGCTGCTCTTCATCACAGCGGGAGTTTCCACCCCATGTCCTGTTCATCTCCCATTTCTTTGGGAAACAAAAGATGGGCAGTATGCATAGAGTTCTCCTGAAACACTCTGCCTCTGGTGCAAACTGTAGGCAGTCTCCTTCCCCCAGCAAAAAATATCTGACACAGGAAAGAAATGTTTCATCAGCCTGAGCCAGAAGGGAGAAGGGGTGGGTTTAGCCTGACATGACAAAGTGGGAACAGATAACCTATTTCCCTGAGGACAATCCCCAACGATCCAACATCGTTGGGGTTTTTGTTACTTATTTCTCTAGATTAGTGCATTTAACAATCAAGGCAAGCATCTTGAAATATTTTTCTTCACAGTGAACAATCTAGAAGTGTCACATAAGGAAACCCATATATACATCTGAATTCAAATTCTGACTTTCTTTGTGTTTTGACCACAAAATCTTAATTTCAAAAATCACACACTTATTCATTCTGCTGGAAATATCCTAGATATACCTTAATAATAATTTTCACACACTACATCTGCGAAAACCCGCTATACAAGAGTTATTTCCTTTTAACAGACATCTAACAACTTTGCTCAACAAACACACTCACACAGAGCGGGATTTTATCTATATGCTTTGCATTCATGAATTCCCTAGGATAATAGGAAACAGCTACTTACATAAACAGGCTCACCTTGCCCACACACACTTTTGTGAACAGCTCTGTCTGCAAAGCAAAAATAACAATTTGTTTTTATACAGTATTTTCAACTAGAAAACAATTTGCTGCTTGTAAAGTAGTAGTCGTGCCTTTGTGTTTCTTCAGGGTACCACAAATGTTAAAAAAAAAAAAAAAAGTAGCATCATTAGAAAAAGTAGAAAAAGTTCAACCTCTCTCAGACAAATAACATCTGCTAACAAGATGTCCCTACATTGCAGATGGGCACTCGTTTCCAAATTTAAACTACCATTGTAAAATCTGTGTGTATTCACGAGTTAATGAGAATGTGGTCTTCTGTGTCTGTTTAAACTTTGGTGGGGATCATTTGAGATTACACAGGTTTCTATCTGATGAAACAATGTGGTTGCACCATGTTGTTCTTGCTGTGTTCCAGAGTGAAATGTTTTTGTGTGCCTGAAGAAAGTGAGAAATAAAAATGCATGCACCATTCCAGAGACCAGAAAGATATGTTTGAGTTATAAGGGACTCAAATTTGTTCAATCTTTTACTGGCCCACAGCTCATCACTGGTAATCAGAATAGCTTATGCCATCAATTTTCTTAATTAAGAAAAATAAGATTAAAAGGCTGGCTTATCTTCCTGAGTTCTCACGCTTAGGGTATCTAGGCAACATTGAGAGTCCCCAGGGAGTCTCTGGGGGCTTCTCCAAGGCTGCTGAAGATGAAGGACCTCTTTAGCTCAGCAGCCTTCTGCATTTGGAGGAGTACCTCTGGGCAACTCACAAATTAATTTCATGGAATCATAGAATAGGTTGGAAGGGACCTCAAGGATCATCTGGTCCAATCTTTCTCGGCTAATGCAGTCTACACAAGATGGCCAAGCACTCTCTTCAGCTGAATCTTAAAAATGACCAATGTTGGGGTATCCATCACTTCTCTGGTGATTATTCCAATGGCTGATTGTCCACATGGTAAAAAATTTTCCTCTTGTATGTAATTGGAACTCCCCAGGAATAATTTATACCCCTGACTCATCATCATTCCATGTGACTCCTTGTAAAAAGGGAGTCTCGATCTTTGTAGCCACTGGAACGCGGTGATAACAGTTCTCTGATTTGTCCTCTGAAGACAATACAAGGCATGCCACTTAAATAGGGTTCAAGAAAGACAGTAAGACTACTCCCTTCTCTGCTGGAGCAAGATGTGAATTTGTTACAAAAAGGTTCTTCTGCACAGGCTTCTGCAGACAAAAGAGCAGCCAGGCTGAACTCCCCTGGGCTGGATCTGTGCCATGGCTCTCAGTCAGTGGGAGATGAAGGGGTAGAAATATCACCTGATGTTCCTGAAAAGGGGACCTAAAGGGATACCTATCTCCAGGCTAGCCTCCACTCCAAGGACTTTTCTTACTGTCTCAGAAATTGTGACAGTATGAATGTCATCAATGTACAAAGACGAGTTCACCTTACGTGCAACAGGACAGGGGCATGCTGTAAGCTTTCCTCACCACTGGATACCCGGTTTGCTCTGGGATGGCACTGCACAGTGCAGCAGCAATAAATTCTGGTGAGGACACCCCCAACAGTGGTTAGCCCATGGCTCTGATTTCCTGGGGTCATATAAGGTCACCCCATGGATAGGCATGTCTGTCCCCTCATATTGCACAGTCACTTTTGAACCTGTTTCCATTGGTCCAGCCGAGCCAAGAGGTAGAGTAAGTGTTCTTATAAGTTTCATGAAAAGAAGTGGACAAAAAGGTGCAAGAACTTATTAGTGCTAATGAAAGGAAAAGCTGATGATCTCTGTCTCAGCCAGATGATCTCAGCTGATGATCTCTGTCTTCAGCAGAAGATCCGCACAGAAAGGAGCTGTGGGAAGCTATTTGAGGAGAACTTTACTGTGCAGCTGACGGAGTGCTGGAACAGATTTTCCACAGAGAGACTCTGGAGTCTCCCTCACTGGAAATATTCGAGAACCGTCTGGATGCAATCCTGTGCAACGTGCTCCAGGATCGCCCTGCAGGGAGGTTGGACCAGATGATCCACTGCAGTCCCTTCCAACTTCACCCATTCTGTGAAACCAGGCTTCGTTACTTCCAATGCTCATGGAACTATTTGTTTAATAGGTTTTTATTCATAAAGGATTTCCATGGAAAAGATGAACACCAAAGAAACCCTTCTTTTGCAACATCTTTACAAAATCTTCACAATGGATGATTGTATTGTTTGATGCACTCACATTCAACAATTTTGGATCCTATGTGTAATATCTTCCCATCACTCTGGAGACTTGTAGCTTTTTAACTTTGGCTGTTGCTAATCCATCAGCTGTCTGAAGCAGTCAGCTCTGATTTGGTTTCTGTGCCTTCAGTGCTAACAACTGGATCTCTTCTAAATACTGAGATTTACCAGACACAAGCAAGGATGCAGGAGAAATAGAGTATATTTAAACATATTGTTGTTTTTGTTATTGTTGTTGTTATTATTAATAATAATAATAATAATACCACCACCGTTATTATTGGAATTATCATAATAGAGAAAATACAACACTATGAAACCCATATTATGCATAAATATAGGAAATTAACATACCACAGAACACTAATGCCCTAATGGCCTAGGTTGCCATTGTAGTTCTCTACTCCGCTTCTCTCCCTAAGGGAAAAATGCTCTAATACAGAAAGGAAAAAGGCTGCAGAATGCTTTTACCTGGCTATTAGGTCCTGTTATCCCACAATGCTGGAAAGAATTTTCTGGGCAAGGGGGATGGAGCTGAAGGTCATCTGGTCTACGTGAGATGATTCCCAGGCAGTTTGGAAATGTCCTCACTCAAAGTACTTAGTAAAACATTTATGACCAGAACCAGTTGCATCTTCTTACTCTGTATCAATCTTGAGATTATTTTTTACAAAAGATGAGGAAGAGGTACGTGTGTGTCCTGAATAAATCACAATATGATTCTTCAAATATACCATATAATGAGCTCCACACTCTTTCAGATACACCCACATTTTTCTGTGTAGATCACCAAACCCACAAGAGGAGTTCGTTTTAACCCTTTGCCAGCACTCACCTGGCATGCTCAGCAGAATACTCTGCGGTCCCTCAGGCACACAAGTCCCCTGGGGTAAGGCAATTTTTACCCAGAGAAAGCTCAGCAAAAGTATTCAAATAGCACAGACCTGCTCAGGGGAGAACCTTGCTCTTTGCCTGGAAGGCTCTTGGGAGACACAGCTAGCTGGGTGAGTAAGATTTACCTCATTCCTGATCTGAGAAAGATTTTCAAGTAAGTGGGAACCGACATGAGCTATGTGGTGGTAGCAATAAGACCTCGGCAGGCTTGAGCAGGTCCCTCACTGGCATGCATGCCCCGGTCAGTAGGGACAGGCTCACCCACTGCAGCCTCCTCCAGCACATAAACCATGGGTCTCCACCTCCCCACTCTCCCACCCAGACCCTGAATCAGGCAGAACTGTTGCAGGCTCTGACCTCAGGAGCATCCCTGACGTGAGGCTTGTGAAGAAAGCAGCCAAGGCTGCAATGCAGCGTGGTGGCAACTGACCAGAGATTTGCTTGGCCTTTTAGAGACCTGCAGAGATCTCACCTTTCAGCATCTTGCTTTTGGCATGAAACAACACCTGGTGACCTTGCTGAAGCTGATCAGCAGCATTTGGACAGCAGTGCTAGTCTGTGCTCCACCACTCTCCACACCACCAAGGCTGCAAGATGTAACTGGGGTCACACTGCCCATCCCTCAGCCATTACCAATTCCAAACCACGGGAAAATGCTCTCTTAGATGCCTCCTTGGTGAAGGCATCACCATCCACTGAAGATAGTTTAATAAGAGCTTTTCCTCACAGTATTCTGATATATTCTACTTTTTACTCATTTGGCAGTTCTGGGTATTCTGTAAGGCTTTCTGTGAACATCACCACCAGGTATAATTTCAAGCAAAGGTTTCAGTAATCCACACCACTGATGGCTTTTGGACCAACCTTCTTCTGGGGGACTGTGGGCATCTGAGGGGGGGGCTCTGGGGGAGGCTGTCAGCACCCACCCACAGGCTGCAGAACCAGAGCTCTGCAAGACAATGCCTGTCTGTGAGGTGCTGTTGTGGGTTTCTCACCAGATAAGTGGATTATTACCCTGGCTTGCAGCTGCTCCACAGAAATAGGTCAGCCTCAGGAATAAGCTTTGCCTTCCCCTATTTGGCATCAGAAGCATCCAAGAGGAAAAGGGGCTGCTTGCAGGATACTTGTTCAGGGACCATTAAACTCCTAAACAACGCCTTTCCTCTGTCACAGTGTCTCTTTAAGAGGGAAACGTTCTTAAAGTCAGCACCTGTGGTTTTCCTTGCATTAGATACAGGTATGTGTCCCATAGTGGTAAGATATTTTCTTCATCTATACTTGCTCAGTCTCTGTTGAGGAAGCATGAGATGATCACTGAGGTGAGCACTGATGCCAGATCTGACAAAATGGGTGAGAGAGAGGTAGAGCCAGAACATGTGGCTTTGCCTTTCTCAAAGGTGACTCTGAAGCAAAGGAACAACCCCAAATGGTTTGGGAGGAGACTGTTTTGGCCCACGCTGCCCAGCTGTGAGGACTGTAAGACGTTGTGCCTGCTCCATGCAGGAGACAGCACTCTGAAAAAGCTAATGCCCACCATGGTATTCCTCCAGCTTCCCAAGCAAATCCTGCAACAAGCTGGTATCTCATTTTCTTCTGTTTTTTGCAATCAAAGCACAGTAACTGCAGCTAACACCCCAACACCGACCACCTCCCAGCTCTCTTTGCCCACCATACATTTGCACTTTGCTTAGCACAGAATTTGAAGTGGGGTTGCAGGCTGAAGTAAAAGGGAGCTGCAGTGTAACATCAGCAATGCAAACTTTAGATCTAAGCATCATGTCAGCTGTGCCTACCATCAGAAAAACAAAAAAACAACCAACCTGTAAAACTGGCAAGAAGAGCAAAACAAAGTACTGAAATCAAGGATATGCAACTTAGCTTTAATAAGAATATTTCTGCATCCCTCATACCCTTTTCATGCATTATGACTTGGATGATGACTTTGCAGCAGAGAAAGTTTTTTAAGTTTTCACGGTTGCATTTTTCTTTCCCCTCATACCTCTGCCAATCTGGATTACCATTAAAATCACTGAAAAAATATTAGGATAAAAGCATTTATCTGTTACATTTGGTATGGTAGCAGAACGACACAGGGAAAACCTTACAGGAAACATTCTTCTTGTAGGAATTCTAGACCAGGAAATCAGGGTAGTTTACCTTTTTTAGAGAGCATGCCCAAAGAAACCCTTTTTGCACTGTTAGTTCCCACAGGCACTTATGCCAGAAGGACCTCATTGCCAGCTGGTGTAAAATGGCCCAACTCTGTGAATTTTTAAGGAGCTAATCCAGTTTTCCTCAGCTCAGGATACATCCCTTGGATGCTCACACCACATACCTGAGCTGCCCTGTATGAACAGAGAGGCTCTACGCACCAATTTCCCCCATTGAAACCGTACAGGAGGCAGAGGCTGGGAAGAGCATCCCTCCCCACCTCCGGCAGAGTGGCAGATCCACGGATATCTGTCACTGGGGCCCGCACATCAGTTTGCCTCCTGCAAAAGGACGCGTGCCGCCATGGCTGGCGCATGCCGCGGTTTCTGGAGCAGCACAGCAGATTTGGAGCAAGGCTTTGCTGAGTTCCCGTTTCCACATCCCAATGAGCACATGCTGGGGACTGTGGGAGAACCGCAGGTGACTGACCCCAAAGACTGCGGCAGAAACTCGCCCCCCCAGCTGAGTGAGGCCCGAGCCCAGCTGGAGTGAGCAGATGAAGGAGGGAGGACAGGCTGCAGCAGCCCTGGGAAGCACGCCAGGGCCAGCAGCCTGCCGAACAGGTTGCTCCCAAAAAAAGTGCTTCACCACTGGATTGAGGTGGCAGATGAATTAATTGTGCCATTTCCATGACATTCTACTGGAGCTTAAATGTATTAGTAACTGTTCATCCCCGAAACAGGTTTTTCCTCCCACCCAAGGGGGAAAAATATCCATCTGAATTTTTTAGATTATGTGACAGGCTTGCAAATTGTTGTTAACTTTATCATTTGGGATATGGATTAGACTGCAGCACATTAATTTATTGGGAGGTAAGAGCTGCCTGTTCATCTCTTTTCTGTTATGACATCTGCAGTCAAATACGATAGGGGCCAGACAGACAGTGAGTAATAGACTAAAATATGAAGTTTGGAGGGCGGGGGGGTGAGTGGGGGAAGAAATGGCAAAGTTTGCTGCAGATAGAATTGAACCCGTTAAACAAAAAACTTTAGAAAAACAGTCAGTGGTCCTTCCACAGGTATCGCTCTTAATGAAATTGCAGATTTCATTTTAACTCCAGTTAAAAGTGATATCAATTCGCATCTTTCAAGGCTGGCACAGAAAAGTCAAGCAAAAACCAGTCCTGCAATTGAAGACATTTTGCTGGAGTCCCCAGGACTTTACAGGCACCACCCCTCACCTCTTCAGCCCCTGCCATGGAGGGAGCACACACACATTCATACACATTTTGGCTCCACAGGGACAGGCCTCCAGGCACACAGGGTCCTCTCCCATCCTTCGCCTTCACTCCTGCATGACAGACCTGCTGCAGGGCCACATGGCCAACACGATGGGAAAGGTGAAGACGTGAGACAAAAGAATGCATGAAACATTAAAGAGAGCCTTGCCAGCATTCTAAATTGTTAATGCGAACTCTCCAGGCCTGCAGAAAAACATATTCCCATTGTCATTTTCACTCCCCCTTGGCCTTTTAGTCCTCCAATTACATGAATAGCGACATGTGAACAATTACATGGTGCAAAAAGTGTGAAGCTTAGGTAGTTAAGTTTGGCCCCTCGATGCCAATGGGCAAATCTATTTACATTATCTATATTTAGTATGTGAGAGTCAGTGTCCATGAACTTCTAGACTGAGTTTGCCCTGTCATGACAGTGTGGTGAGGGTATCACCTCACAGCAATTTATACAAAGCCACTCTTTATTTTAACACTTAATGCTAAAAACAAATCATCTACAGGGCACAGACCTATCTGCCTTATGTGGGTACCAAACCTCAGTCTTATTTTCCAGCTCTGCAGGGACCAGATCTGCTGTCCCAAATCCTTCAGGATTTCAGTCCTCATCAAGGTATGCTTGTGTGTGCCTGGATGCAGTAAAATTCAGCAAAAGCAGCTAAAAAAACGGTTCACGAATATTTAGTCAAAGTAAATTCAGCTAATTTATGCTGAAGATGTTCCCAGGCACTTTTTAATTTATATTATGTAAACAATCCCAGCAGCAGCTTTTTCCTTTGCTCCTATTAATTCACTGGGGGTGTGCGTGCACAAGAGGCAAGGATTTATGTCAGGAGTATTCAAGTAGACTCCTTGTAGCTCTTTGGTTTCCCTCTTTCTGTTTTAAAAGGTATCCCTGGCTTAGGCCGGATGCAGAGCAATGCTGCATGGGAACAAAGGAATGGCTGGGTGCTGGATCAGGCCATTGTTCTGCCTCTCTCGATGCCCTTCCCTGCCAGCACCCCAGACCAGCTGCCTCACAGGACAGGGCAAGAAATTCCCTGTGAACCATCATGGGATGATCTGCCCATGAGAGAAGCACTTTCCTACTCCTCACCAGTTAGCTGTTTCCCAACGCCATGAAGCATGAGAGTCTGCATCCCTTATAGATTTCTTTAATCTTGCCTCATGCAATTCTTCTCATCCATAAAATGCCTACCTAGTCTGTTTTGAATCCTATTAATCTTTTGGACTCAGTGGTGTTTTGTAAGTTCCCAGGGTTAATTAAATGTTATCTAAAAATATTTCCTTATCAGTTTCGAATATTCTTTTTTCCTCTTCTGCTTCCTCATTGAGTGGCTCTCAGTCATGAAATTTAAAAAGTTGGCTGAGATTGTCTTTTCTAGCCTTTCCAATATATCTCACTGGCTACCCAGTTTCTCTCTCTTTATCTATATCATCCCTGAATAGAAGCAGGAGGTGCCTTTTGGTCTCTTGTGAGGAGCACTTTTTCAGGACTAGATCACACCCCCTTTTTATGTATAATACTAACAAGTATCCGGTCCATTCATGCAACCCCAAGAGCCTCAGAAAGTTTACACTGCCATAAAAAATAGACCAGACAGTCTCCAAAGACAAAAGCCCCCAGAGGTGAGCAATTCAAAAGCAACACACCAGGCTGGACAACATCCACCAAAAGATAGTTCGTCATTCATTTGGGATTGGTTAGCTCAAACCCATCAGAATCAACAACTTTGCTGGGAACTTGCAAAGCCAGGAGCCAGAAAGGTAAAGCCATCTATGCCCATCTACAAAGCCAATGGGCTGGTTCACCCAGCTTTCCTTTGGTCACGCAGCCTCACTGGGCCGTGTAATTGCCGCCTTATTGGCAAGATATGAGCCTGCCCATCGAACAGATGCAAGTTTCCCCTGCTCTCGTTCAGCTGGGAACCCGCTCGGCAAAGCAGAAATAAATCACGGGGAACTTGCTGTCATTTCTCCACCTTCCCGCACACCCTCCGCCGCTGCCGCCTGGCTGGCTAGAGCTGGCATAGTTTTTAAATGAAATCTGTGAGATTGGCATCAACAGCCTCGCCTAATTTTTAGCTAATACCTTGGTGGGTTCTGCATTCGCATCTGGCCGGCGCCGTCACGCTGAGCCTGATGATAACAGGCTGCTGCTCTTTCCGAGCAGGAACCCGGGGTTCCGCCACCAACAGCCTAAACAGGGGCTCGTTCCAAGCACAACAGCACATCGCAGCCAGCAAAGGGTCTGCAGCACAGGACTTCTCCCAAGGCATAAAAAAAAGGAGGGGGAGAGGAAAAGAGAGAGAGAGAGAAATGTGTTAACTATGCTAACAGTGCCAAGTAATATGCTTCGTTAAAAATTTAATCACCTGCAAGTGCAAAACAAGTGCAAAGCAATCATGTTGTAATTAGCACAGCAATTAACACCTCCCTTTTCGATAGCACATGCATCCTAGGAAGTGCATGATTGCAAGTGTTTATGCTGCTGACAGGCTAAGTTCCTATAGAGAGGAAAAAATTGCTTAAATAGATTTTTTTTCCCCCCTCATCTTTTTGGCATTTGAGCTGTTATGTGTCCATGAAACCCCAGCACCAGCTGCCATGTTGGTTTTGTGTGCGTGCTGCTCCGTTGCATAGCGTAACTAACAACTCCAGCTTGAACTGGAACCTCATGAAAGATGGCTGCAAGCCTCCAGACCCCCACTCTGAAGCAAAGATGTCAGTACGAAAATTGCAAGATGAATTTTTGCAGGCCAACACTTGCCAAAAGGGAAGCACCAGGCCTGAACTGAGATTGTAGGTTTTGGAATGCGACAGCAAAGGGGACAGGATAAACCAGAGCATGGCTTTGGGATGGGTCTGCAGCTAAAACACTCCAAGCTCCATGGTAAGAGGTCTCTCTTTGACATGTGCCCCTATTCAAATAGCCAGTTGTCCCCAAAGGCTGTGCTGGAAGCAATGTGATGCAGTTTGATAAACTGGCCAATGCAGGCTTGGCCTGGGAAAATCCCCTGCTGCCAGCTGTGTCTGTGCCAGTTCTGCTCTTTTACCCATGCATTGGGCTGTCCATGCTTCTCCATGATCTCCTGTTCCTTGTCACCCCCAAAATCCCCGAGTTCAACTGTCCCACTCACTGTCCCTCTCCTAGAGCGTGTTGCCAGCTGCTTGTGAGACCACCTGAGGAAGGAAAGCTGGCTCTCAGCATTAGCTTAGAGAAGTTACATAGACTTAAATGCTCACATCCCACGAAACATTCTCATTTAGAGGCCGTTCGACTTTAATAAAATGGGCTGTGTTTGTACTGGGACAGCGCTCAGCATCCTGGCAGAAACTCAGTGAATCTCGTGGCTGCTCAGTAACTGACAAAGAGCTGGTCTGGGAACTTGGCATCCAAAAGCTGAGCACCAAAAGGTAAAAGTCACCTTTGGAAACATAAACCATGAGGCCAGTCTTGAAGTTCCTTCCCCTCTAGACTGTGAGATTGATGAAAGGTATTTTCATCACATAGTTCAATATTTGAGTTCCTATTTGCCAGGTTAAAAGCCACAAGCAGCATTACTGGCGGGCTCGGGCCAAACAAATAACCCTGCAATAACAGCAGCTGCTGAAAAAGTTAGTTCCTTGCTACATATCCTCAGAAATTCACATTTTACACACCATTAATTCCATGAATTAAGACAAAATTGGAGCCCAAATTCAGCAATTACCAAAGAGGCAAGTCGAAGACAAGTGAAAACAAAGCTGGGAAAGGGTCATGGTACCTTTGCTATCCCAATGTATTTTGCTGTTTCTCAAGCTGCTTCTGAACTGAGACAAAGGCCAAGTCTGGCATGATAACAGTTTAACTGTAATTTCAGCACAGTTTCTGACAACAGTGGCGCTCTACATTAATTCCCCTCTCTCCAGCCAATTGACCCATGTTTCATTACAGACCTATGGGTTTCCCATTTTTATTTTATTTGAGGCTTTATTCCCAGCTTCCACTGGCCTGCTTGCAACATTTTCTGCCTCCAGTGAGCACTCCATTGGAGCCATAGGCCTTGGAGATGGTTCCATACTCATCCCTGCTAGGAGCTGAGCACATACTTGTGGTTTTTTGGCACAGTCCCCACATTGCCTTCCTGTTGTTCAGACTAAACATGAACCTGCCCAATTCTCCTCAATACAGCTCAAGCATCCTGGTTTTGATGCTTTCCATTGGCAGTGACAGGCACTTAGCTCTAGCACACAACACATTTTATACTACTTTTATAAGTGTTTTGTGTGGTGTGGGCTGTAGAGTCCTGAAGTACATCCCCTAGTCCTGCCTGAGGCTGTGCTGGAGAGCAGTGAGAAGTTCTTGGGTGAGAGGTTTGGGGTGATTTCCCTGCCTCTGCTGGAGTTCACCTTCTCAAAAGCATGCTGCTAAATTATCCCTGCCTGAGATGACTTACCCCCAAGGCTCATAAAAGTACTTCAGAAGAGCAGTGGTGTTTGCACTTGAAATGCTCTGAAACAAGCCGTGCGTGAGGACTGAGGGGGCAAGGGTCCTGAGGAGAATTCCCCCTGGGACAGTGACCCAGGGTCCTCATCTCAGATGACGGCACATTTCCAGTGACACAAACACAACATCATATGTAATCATATGTACACAAAGCATGTTTTGCAAGAAGAAGATCTCGTACAGAGTGCTGTCAACACCTGCACTAATTAGGCATGGCTGGATTCTGAGGTGTCAAGTCCCCTTCTGTACACTAAAATGGGGTCCATCAGGCCGAGGGAGAAAAGTTTGTGCAAGTTTCTTATTAAAGTGTTTGCAGCACAGCAGAAAGTTTAAATAATGGGAGCCCCTGTTCTCTTCAAACCACAAAAAGCTGATAGTTATCACCAATAAAGTTAGGAAAACCACTGAGGGTGAGGAGAACCTTGCACTCATAGGAAACCACAAGTTTGTGTAACTGTACAAAAGCTCGTGGTTCAACATACATGCAAAATACATCAGAAATTTCTCATCCTGGGAACAAGCAAAACAGCCTGTGCCCACGGGAGGCAAACTCAGGAGGGGAAATCCTCTCATGGACACGGACCACAGCAGAGAGTGGCAGACTGGCACCTATGATCTGCCCATGGATGTGGTTACCAGGAAATTGCCTGGTCTTAGTGTTGCTACATGGAGTATGGGATCACTCAACAGCTTTGTTTGAGTCTAAAAATTTAAAAAAAAAAAAAAAAAAAAGAAAAAGTGTGGCTTTATCAAGTAGGAACAGCACAGCCTACAGCCCTAGACTCTTGTGAGTACTCTTGTGTATTTCCTCCCAAGATCAATCTTTATAAGGCAAAAAGAGTCCTCAAACAACTCTTTACAAATGGATAAGCACCATGGCCAAGCTTCACCAGCAGGATTCAGGCATTTTCAGTGCCCATGTTCCCTGAACTGTTCAGCCAAGCCAAGAGGACCACTCTGTCCCTCAAAGATGACTGGGTCATAGTTCTTACTGTCACATTATATATGTTGTGCTCACAGCTTTCAGAGAGGTGAACATGGGTGGTGAAAATTTCAGCTTTTCCCATTCACAAGGCATCCGCCTTAAAAATAACAGATGACATGGGGAGGGAAGTACCAAAGCAGTGAAAGGAGATAGGAAACCCAAGTGTACCTGAACTGCACATACAAAAGGGTTGGGAGGTATTTAGGAAGGCTAGAAACCTGCTTCATCGACCCACTGAGAAAATTTTACTGGGTTTTTTTGTGCTATGACCATGAATAAGACTTCAAAGTCTGTGGCTTGTCTCCCTTTCAGTGGGAGTTTGGAGAGAGTAAGAATCCCACCCCTCACTAATAACCCACCTAAACTTGACAGGTACTTCTCTCCCACAGCTGGGGAAGATAACCTTTCTCACTGATATTTCTGAGTCTGGAATAAAAGAGAGTGAAAAACACAGAGGAAGAAAAAAAAAAATCTGAATTCCCACTCATTTTGCATATCCAGGTTCCCAGGCACCCATCCCTTTTTTACTAAAGTGGGGGGAGAAATATATTTAATAAAGATCTGGCAGGAGTATGATGAAATAATGAGTAGGATGAGACTATGTTACATAAATTGGCAAAGCTCCAGCTTGTAAATGATTAAAACAAAAGAAAAAGGGAGTTTCCATGAAGACTAACGTAAAAAGCATTTTATAATCAAAAGGCCTGAAACTATGGGGGCTGATGGGAATGTCTAGCAAAACAAGCCTGTTCTGAAGATTCCAGATGATACATGGAAATTTAATCAGCTCATCTCAGTCAACCTTAAATCAAAGAAAAGACTGATTGGAGGTTCAAAGGGAAAAGTGGGTTTGTGGCTTAAGAACAAGAGCAGGACACTTTCCTGATTCTGCCACAGATTTCCTTTGAGATCATGGGTAAGTCACTTACTTGTGTGATATTAAATTTCATTGTTATTGGGTACAGAAGTTTTCCTGATATGCATATTAAAATTTGTCTCTGAAAGAGGACTGTTGCATTTATACGCCTGGCTCTTTACACCTGCCCATACTATCCACACAGCCCTGTTGCTAACAAACAGACCTTCAAATTTCTTTCAATAATTTCTTCCTCTCTAAAATGCAGAAAAGCCCCACATACCTTTATGGCAGTGCTGTCATGCTGAATTAATGCATAATATTTCTAAAGATCTTCGAGTAGAAAACATTATAGAAGTGAGCAAATTCTCTGTAATTTACTTGTGAGATTAACAGTAAGTGATTTTCTCTCAGGTAGACACCAAAAAACAAGAAAGAAGGAAAAAAAGGAAGCTTAAATGGTTGCAATCTTTCTGCTATTAAGAAAAGCATCCCTTTGCAGTTGTCCAGCAACTCTGGCTTCTTCTTTAACCAAAGCCAAAATTCAGTGACATTAAAACTGAAAATTATAACATCAAGAGAGACACAGATCTAATTAATGTTGGAAAAGAAAATTTGTTACTCAAAATCAAATTCTAATTGGCTGCAGCCCTTTAAACTATGCAAGCTAAGTGGCTGTGGAGAACATACAGGTCTTCAAGGGGAGTTTGCTAACCAGATGCAGTTAGAGCCCAGCCTTAATGTCTTTTTATCTTCCAGGTTCTCAAGTCTACGTGTACGTGTGTGCACATTTCTGAAAGTCTGCTCCTCTGTACACTGAAAATTCAGATGAAAGTCAAGAAGAGGAAAGTTAGATCAGGGGATGAAGACTTCTTTATACTGCTTCCAAGTTCAGCCCTGATGCATTGTGTAACCTTGGGCAAGTCATTTAACTTGTCTTGCTCATCCATCAGATAGAAATATGATGCTTATCTGTTGCATGAAAATGAGTTAATTGCTGTTTGCCAACTGCTTTCATCTCTTTGGATGAATCAGATTGAGGCCATATATGTAAGCGTATATAATTTTGCATGTGTATTTTTATTTGGAGCTTGCTTATGTCTTGCAGCATAGCATCTTCAGGTCAACACTGGTTATCTGCTTGGCAGGGAGCCCCTATTGTACATTTCTGATGTAATGCAAATCATAGCAACGAGAAACACATAAGTGAAAGGTATTACACTTATCATCATCATTAGCTGTTGTTGTTGTTATTGCTGTTGTTATTATTATTAGAGTCTCACACTTGGATGCAGAGATAGGACCACTTTAAAAAATATGGCCCCAAGAAAGAAGTCTTCTTGGGAATAAGTCTCTAAAAATAAAAGGAATGGGAGAGGCCTGGGCCTGGAGCTGCCTTTACACAAATGTGTTGATGTAAAATTTCCCAGGGGCATCACCAAATCTCTAGATTCATTTATTTATAGGCTTTACTACTCAGGAACTGACCTATGAAAGTGCTTGGCCAGAGGGTGGTTCTCACCAAAATAACAGACCTCCTCCCATGGGGAGGAGTCATAGCACTCATGACTTGTTTGATTTTGGGTAACAGAAGGAAATTGATGTGTGAGACTAAGAGGGAAATAATAAGCATTAATTCTTTAAACTATAGACACAGCTCGGAAAGAAGTCTGAAGGGCTGTATAACCCTTAGGAGCAAAGTCATCATTGGAGGGACTATGGACTGTACCTTGTCAGTGACACGTGGAGCTGGCTCTGCTGCTGAAGGATGTGGAGTTGCCTACAGAGGCCAAAGGGGTCACATTGCTTTGGGAAGCAGGGCTGGAGCAAGCAGCAGACAACCACAATCTAATGTGCTTGAAAGGTATGAAATTTAAATATACATAAGTGCTAACTATAAAATCTTGTTATTCTTTTGTTCAAGGCACTTCATCATCAGAGTTTCTTCAAATGAGGTCAGATTCCCCAGTCCTGTCTGACCCTCACTATCCATGCTGCTACCTTTGTTGTGTGCTAAGAGTCGTCTTTGGAGTGGTAGCACCAAAACCACTACCTCTGCAGCTCTAGGAAAAGCTTTAGCCTTGTGGCAATTCTCATCAGAAAGAGACTCAAGGAGCGAAAGAAACAAAATCCGGATTTGCTAGTGTCTCATTCTCTGCCCCAAGCACCAGATTTTCCTTTCTCAGGGGTGCAGTCTCCCAGCTTACACCTGAGTTTGAAAGCACAGCAGAGATGTTCCTCCCCATGGGCAGGCTGCAAAGCTTTGGAACTTCTGCTCTTTCAGTCTCATGGACTGCAACAACAACAAGAGCATCTTCAATATCAAGGTCTTGGCACGTCGTGTCTGGACTCATTCCCAGGCCCCATGGTTGGAGAAACACACATTTTCTACCCAGTGGCTCTTCTAGTTCTTCCTTCCATAGGACTGAAAGGATGGGGAAGATTTTATCCAGGCTTTCCATCCATGGTTGAATTTTGCCCGTAAGGACTTGTTTTTACTCATCCCACACTTTCGTCACACCAAGTATGAGAGATCTAATAGACTGGGATGCAAATGCTGTTAAAGTGTCAACTTGTGTGATTTTTTGTTCTAGATTGCACTGCTTGTCATTATTTAAGTCAGATTGCTTATCTCATTTTGTTGTTTCACTCTGCTTGTTTTACTTGCTATTTACTGGTTGACTTTAATAATGACTATGATTAAATTAATAGATCTTAGAATGTAAATTAGTTTCCAGTAGTGTTTATTAGATACATCTACAGATAGGGTTTAAATAAAAACACAGCCTGAAATCAGAGTTGCTGTGCATTCTAATCTTAATGGGTGGCATGGACCTAACCTGCTCTTTTTTAGGTTTGGGTATCTGGAACAACTCTCTTCAGTCCACCTCTGAAAACCACTAGGGCAGATGTTGGCAAAAATTAATTTTTTTTTTCTGTTTCTTACAGGGGCTCAACTTTTTCAGATAGACACCACAATGAAGTGATCAAGTTTTGCAGGCTAAAGAAGACTTACTGTTGAAAAGGCTTCAGAGGAACACTAATCAAAGACAAACTTTCAGCACAAGTTAGAAAGTCCAAAGGATAGCAGCAGAAATTTCCTGTGCCTCCAAATGCCTTTTTTACTTGGTAGTACAATTTGCTCCTGCTTCTTTTTTGTAAAAGATCAATATTAACTGACTGTCACTGACTGTCACGCACTTCAGTCTAAGCTATTTTTGGCAGCAAACAGGTCAGTAACATTAAAATCACAACACGTGAAGGGCACCTGTATGTCTCCACATTTGCATGTAGTCATCCGTGATTACTGGTGGTGATTCTTGACTCCATGGAGCTCTTGAGAGTCACGCTTATCTGGCTCTTTGTGCTTGAAGGCATCAGGAAGCAGCAGTCTTCCCAAAGCATCTTGCAATTATTCTCAGTTATTGGTATGATAATTGAGAATTATCATTCGGGATTTTGAGAAGGATCACCCTGCCTTGCCATACAGGACCCCAGTCCTCCACAGAATCAGCTCACCAGCTCACAGTGCAACTACTGACATTGAACACAAAACCATGAAGTCTCTCCTGCACTGCTCTGCTCATGGAAAAACTAGCCCTTGCTCTCTACATTCCCTGCCCCTGCCACCCTTGCCTTTTGCACAGCCACAGGTGCCCGGATGGTTTTTGCTTCACAGTTCCTTCTGCTCCTTTAAAAGCAATTACATGGGGAATGTTAGTGATGCAAACTTGTTTAAACCTGAGTACAAGGTTAAGTCAGCTTTGTAATTAATTGCCTCATCACTGCAGTCACCCTTCAGGAATGCTGTGCTGCTGGTTCAAGACCGAGTAAGAAAGGGCCAGATCCCCAGCAGAGATCTCCCAAAGTGAATGAAATCATGAAGCTGCGCAGGAGGTCAGGTCTGATCCCCTGAGATGATGAGGAGGGAGTGGCATCATTATGGGCTCACCAACAACCCAGTGTGCAGAGGTGGGCATGGAGGTGCAGTGAGAGCCCTCAGTTTTGTCCCGGATAAAGGATTTGTTTCCCTAAGGCATGGCCTTTACTGTCATTTCCCCTGGGTGCTGTGTCACGGCAGGACTGCTTTCTACAGGGTCAGGTGCCTCAAAGCCCTCTGGGCCTCACACACAGAAGGGAAGAGAGTAAACAAGGAACCCATTACAAGCCTGTGAGAGCTAATGGAAACAGCATGGGGCTGAAAAAGTCACTGGAGGCCTATCTAGAGACAGGTGTGGATGCTGTGGAGGCACGGTGGCAGCACCTTCTCCCTCATGTACCTGCGGTAAGAACTAACAAAGGCAAATGGGCTGAAGCCATAAAGCTCCAATTACTGTTATCTTCTTAAACCCACACCTAAATGTGCCAAGGGTGAGTGTGTTCAGAAGGTGGTTTTACCAACATAATTTCTCCTTGACACTGGGAACTCACATACAAGTGAGGAGAAGGAAGAAAAAGGAGAACTTCTCAAAGAGTGACAATGAAGTGAGGAGAGGAAGAAGGAAGAAGAAAGAAGAAAACCAGTAAGTGAGAAAACATAGGATGGAGGGAGCTGTGCCTACAAGGGGAGAACAGGGAGGGATGATGACAAGAAGCCACCTGGGCAACTTCTGGATCAGTTTATAGCCATGTCTTCAGTCCTTATATCTCTTAAAAGGCCGCTGTCCATCATGGAGGAAAAAAGGGCTGAAAGATAGATTAGATAGATAGATAGATAGATAGATAGATAGATAGATAGATATTTCAGATACGAGCTATTTTTGGTATTTGTGGCAGCTTTTAAATTGTTACTTACATTCTAATTAAATTACTACACAGAGGAAAAGATCAGGGTCTGAATTAAGGGTTAAATGAATGATGTGGGTAGCAGAAACTTCAGCACAGGTCCTGCTCAGACAGCAGCCCAGGGCACACAGCTGCCCTCATCCCTATGTCTGCCAGTGACCAGTGCGGCCTCTAGATTTAACACCTCATGTGAAAAGAAGAAAGCTTTACATGGATTTCTGGGCAGATTTTGCACTGCTGGGGGAAAAGGTTGTGCTTTTGCCAGTTCTCCTACAAAGCTCTTAGCTAGTGCAGAGTCACAGGTTCACAGGCCCTCTCCCACACCATCCAGCAGCTCTACTGCAGGGTTCTGGGGGAATTCTAACACAAGGAGATAGAAAGGGCAGTCAATGCCTATGATAAGATGCACTCCAGCAAACTGTTTATAATTTTTCTCACTGGGCTGCAGATAACCTAAAAGGCTCTTTTCCACCTCTAATTTCTATGAATCTGCAATCCTATTATTTATATTGTATCTTGAGGGTTTCTTCCAGAGTAAATGATGTAATTATACCCTGCACCATAACATTTCAGGTTCTGGTGTAATAGAACTAAATATGTAATTATGTGGTTAGTAAATGTAACAGTACAAAACTCAAAATCTGTATCCATGTACTGTAGCTCCATAAGAAGAATTTGTTTCCTGTTCTGTACACAGCAGATGTAATGTAATTATTGCTAACTGAAAAGTATCAGCAGACATTCATACGATACCAGCAAAAAATGCTCCTCCAGCCAATTCTTCATTCAAACATATGAAAATGAGAGAAATCCCACAATTCTATCTTATCAGTGAAGTCTAGGCACATACATTTGATACTCTGCAAAATCAATACTTTCCAGGCTTTTACATACATAGAACCCACAAAGAATATCCATCCATGCACAAAGGGAAGGATCAGATTCACCCCAGATGTTAGTCCAGCCACTTCAGCTGGATTACGAGACAGCAGAAGATAGTCCATTATGCAACTTGTGTGGATTATGGTTGGAAGAAATAAAACTGGCCTCTGACATTTATACAACACTCTGTGACAAAAGGAAAACAACATTAAAGGAAGCATAGCCTTGTGGCTAAGTCCAGGCTAATCCTGGACTTGGGTGATACGGTTTCTACTCAGAGGTGTGCCACAAGTTTCACATATGAAAAGAAAAAGGAAAAAGGAAAAGAAAAAGAAAAGGAAAAAGGAAAAGAAAAAGAAGGAGACCTTTATTGTGGGCCTTGCCTGCAATAGGACATCTTACCAGTAAGAAGTGTGACTTTACACAGGCTACAAATGCCTTTTAATTTCCACTTAAATCCAAATGATCGATGGGCCTAGCTGTTCCAGGGGAAAGTCCCTTCACTAAATAATAATAATATTTTTAAAAATTATTTGAAGAGTTGGGACAGCTCTAGCTTTAGAAATGTTGGGATTCATATTTGCTTGAGTGAGATAGCTACATGCTGGTTGAATTGGTACTGTGGGACCCCTCTGGATAGGGCCTTCAGCTGCAAAATCAGGCATGAAGCGGGAGTCACCACTGAGCCATGTGTCTCCTTGCAGCAGCTCCACTGCCTCTTCGTGGAGGCACGACATCTCTCCAGGTTTGTTAGGCACAAAATGACAGAACCTAAATAAGCACAAATGTTGTTTTCCTGTATAAACTGCACTTCAATTATTCAAGCATAAAAAAACCCTATGATACTTGAAAAGAGTGTTTTATTTCTCAGCAAACACCCATCAGGTTTCCAGCACTGCATGTTACCTTGCTCCTTAGAAGCAATCTGCACCATTCACCGAGGTGCTCAGCCACTACACTGCTTAAGCTTGAATACCGTAACAGAGCTCTGAACTCTGCTGTGTTCTACTTTCGTCTCCACTTCTTTGCAAACTTCCCATTTGCCACAGGAGAATAAATATCACACCATCCCCACTGCTGAGTAACAGTTCCGTGCCTGGGTGCCTTACAGAACTTTACAGTTCTTTCTTGCCTTCTCTGCAATCAGTCATGGATTCGGCATCGTATGACTGAACCACCAAGATAAAAATTAACATGATGCTCTGTAATGATGTGTAGTTGCTTTCCTTTGAGCTGAAATACTTGATCATATTCTCCCACCCCATATTTGTGTCATGCTCTTGGCACTGGATGCATTAGCTTTGTAGTCACAATTATATGAGAACTAAGTAAACTACAGAAATTTGTAAACTGTTGCATTGCTAAATTAAATGCTGTTTTAACTAACAGTTAATAGTGTTTACTGCTGTGTAATAGTAATTTTCATTTTTTACTGTATCTAATGACTTTCTGATGACTCAAATTCTCTGTAGGGATACCAAATCATTACATTAAGGATGAGTGATTTTAGTATGCAATGACTGATCAGTACAATAATATGTAGACTCATGCTTCAGCTAGTAAATTAAATCATTTACACCAGAGCGTTTGTCAACCAGAAGAGTTCTATTACATTGCTGCATTATAATGTAGAGTCTGCTCAAAATAAAACACATGCTATATTAAATCTGTGCCACTTTACAAACAAAACCCTTAAGGAGCAACGATTTAGCATATAGTGAGGCCATGGAGAGGGACTGTTTTTCACATGGACTGGATAAATCCAGAAATTTTGTCATTCGCTTGGAAAAGTAGCAAGGCAACATACAGGTACGAGTCTATTAGTTGCATCAAGCATTCCAAATATCACTTGAATACTTCACTTGGTACTAAAGGGAATTGTGGAAGGGAAAATGGCCACAGCCAGAATTTGTGAGCTTTCAGATAAACGTATAGTTGAGCCAGCCTCAAGACTTGATGGGATCACCACATCATCCTGAGCCATGAAGAATAAAAGGGCAGTTTACTCCAGGACACACACATTCGACAGGTCCGCTGAAATTGGATGGTAGAATGTCACTGCTGAATTGTTCAACATGGTTATATTTTAAGAAACTAGATCAATTCTTTGTTTGAATAGGACTTAAAATGCAACCTCTCACAGCATTTAGGAATTTCCGAGTGTAGGCTTTGGTTTGGACCCAACAATTATTTTGATGTCAAAATGTTAAGAAGAACAGAAGACTCTTTAGTGCTTTAGTATTTTAGGAAATTTTTGTTTCAGAGTTTTGTTTGAGACACCAAGGGGCCTAATTTCCAGTAAGACGAAAGCATCAGAGTTTCCATTCACCATAATTAGAACAGAAGGTTCTTTACTGTTTGGAAAAAAATCAGATCCCAGAGTCTCAAAGTTATCTCCCAAAGGCCACGCGCCAATGTTTAACCATTGACTCCACTGACTTTGACCCAGTCACGCTCATATAAAAACATGCAATGATTCAGAAGCCCAGTTTCCACCAACATGCCATCCAGAAAATACTTGTAGGGACATATTACCTTAGACAAATTTTCCCTGTTGTTTTGAGATACATCCTGAGACACGTTCAGTATAAAGCCTTGAAGAACGGTTAGGAGATGCTTTATCATGTTTGCTAAGCTCATTCCCCAGAAGGGGCAACTTTACTGTCAGAGAAGGGCTCTGAACTTCTCATAATGGGAAAGAGTTGTGACAGGGGGAAAGGCTTATTTTATGAACTACTTAAACCCACATGAATTTATTGCTTTTCAGGAACTTAATGACTCATTCAATTTTTTTACCCTTGGGATATTGAGCGTCACAAAACCAGTGGTATTTTGATTTGTGAAATCTTCATCGTAAAAATGTTTTCTGTGCTACTGTGTGGGAATCAGGTTTCTCTGGCAAGAGCTAAACAGTCAGGTTTACCATGACTAGTTTATTACCTGGCATGCTTCGCTGAAAGCCACTTAATGGATGAGACTGGTAGCAAGACAGCGGTGTGCTGTGATGCCTTAACACCTGATCCAAGGGGGCACCTCCTGTGCAGAGCAGGATCCCACATCTGTAACTTTACATGACACGTCCATGTACAACATACACTTTCTGCTCAGCAAAACGTCCCATATGAGCCACTCAATCGAGATCAGCCCCCTGAATTTTTTTGTTGCTGTTATTTGCTTAAGTAGCCTTTAAAAAAATTTTTAAAAAGTCACAGCAAATGCTTTTGATCTTTTTGTTAAAAATATAAGAGTCCTAGTTAAGATGTCTTAATAATCTGGAGGCTTTCCAGCTTGTAGGCAAGCACTAAGTGAGGTTTAATTTTTGCACAGAAATCAAATATTAGCAATGGGAACATGAACACATACAAAAAGACTGCTCATCTGGCCAACATCTGGTTTGATGCAGCCATTATTTCAACAAGTACTTATAGGCAGGTTTGTTGTTGTTGTTGCTCCCTCCCAGAGCAGTAACAAACTAATAGAAGAGATTAAAATTTCCATATCATTCCCACACACAGAGTGGTGCTGTACAAGTAACCCAGGATGCCTAATTCGTCCCTTTCCCTTTTTTCATTTAGCTTAAAAAAACACTATTATATTTAAATACATGGGTGGGAGAAGTGAGAGTAGCAGTTAGAATTGTTACTTTCCAGTACATTCTTGCATGGCAAGATGTGTCAGTGTTTATTACACATGTTTAATGAAAGAACTAGAATGCAAACGTGAAAGCAGGCTTGGATTGGGAGGAGAAATCAGTCATCCTACGGCTCGGTGGCTCTCAGTTTTACAAATGCACATATTTGGAAGCTCAGGGTGTCTCACTGCTCATGCTGAGCCTACTGATCTCCACGTGGAAAGGCGTGTCCTTTTTCACCCCACCAGAAGAGAGGCATTCTTCCTGGAATCATTAAAGATGATAGGCAGACTGAATTGCACATCCAGAATTTATTGCTTTACCTGCAGATGTACCTGTGCTTGTTTCCAGATCGCCTCTTCTCTCTCTCAGGACAGGGGCGTGTACCTTTCAAGGTAAGCTGGGTGTCACCACCGGCCCTGTGGTTAAATGACAGCCCCATGTGCTCTGCTGGATGGTATCTACCAGGCCTTCCAGTGCTTTGAAATTCCAACACCTTCAAACAACAGCTGTGCTCTTGAAGTCAGTCTGCTACGGAGAAGCAATGCTCCATACGAAGAAAAAACATAGAACTCTAGACTGTATTGTGTTACAGACTGTAAACCAGTGGCAGAAAGGCAGCCAATGCTGGAGCACATCTGTATCCAAAAATGGAAATGAGAGATTTATCTCCACCACTGCCTTGCTTAATATGCTTTTCACAGTAATGACATTTCTTCTGCTTGTCGCACCACTTGTCTTTATGTTGCTTTTCCTCTCTGGTATGGCTGTGATCATTTCTGAGGTTTCCCAAAAGCAGAAGTCAAAGTTGTGGTTAGACTCCCACAGAAGCAGTTGCACATTGAGTGTGGGCATCCATTTACTGCAATCAAGCCAATCCACACAACTTCGGGCCACAAAAGGTGATGAAGGCTGGTCGGCCTTGCCACAAAAGACAGGACTCTAGATTTGAACTGAAGTTCTCGCTTTCTATCTCAAACTCTCATCTCACTCACAGAGAACCCCTCAGAATGTCTCACTCCCTGCACAAGGTGCAGCCTGGCCATCACACCTCTGAGGGACTCCTCGCCCCTGGGCTCAATTCTGCTGGCTGCCTGCAAACGGCTTTCCCCAAAACAGGAGCCATTAAGGTTCCGACATCGTTTTTGGGTGGGGAGAAAGGAGACAGAATGAAACTGCGCATCTATCCTTGTCCATTGGTTTGAGACCATGAACAAGCTTTCCTTCTGAAGGTGTTGCTACATCTCTCAGAGGTAATAGTCTCATGTTTGGGGGAGGAGTTGGCAGGTGCATGTTTATATGGAAAGGCTTGGGAAGGAGACAATATGCTGAACAGGAGCAAATAGCACCTTCTTCCCCCTCCAACCAGAGTGGTCATGGCATCAGCCACAAACACAAAACCAAATCAATATGTGGCAGGTCACTCCAGCAGCAGGAAGGGGATAGTGCTAAAGCACAGATGAAGTTTAGAAATTTACTTAGTGGCTGTCTGTGCAGGCCTGAGTATGGATTTCTGCTGCAAGCAAGTCTTCTTTCAGCCTTTTCTTGCATAAATAAATTGCTGACACAAGAGGTCCAGAACACACCTGGAAATCAACTTTCCTTCAACTGCCCTCACACAACTCGCTACCCTTCACTCCCTCTCTGTGCTTACAGCAACTGTGACAGCTCCATCAGCAGCCAGCTCTGTTTTCTGTACATGCCAGGCAATAATTAGTTGATTATTTCTTGTCTCTGATTGACATAGCTCCTACTCCAGCACAACACAGAACTTGTTCTCGTCACTTTGTGACTTTCTCAAGATGCCATTAGTGGGCAAGGTGACACGATGTGAGGTAAATCACACAACAACACCATAAACACAAAGGCAGGGCCAGATTCACAGCTCTGTCCCTGCAGTTTCACTCTGCAGGAACTCTGTTGAAATGTATCTGTCACACATAAGAGCAGAGTTGCATCTTCAGCCCACAATGTGGTCATGTGACAGTGCAAAGGAAGAGCACTCATTTCTATTACTAGAGAGCACTTGTGCCATACGGTTGTTTTATGTTCTGTGAACAAGTAAAGATAAGGCAGAAATACACGTACAAAGAGGAACAAAGATGGGTTTCTACGGAAACACAGAATTCCCTGATTTGTATAATTAAAATTAACTATATCCCTTGTTAATGGAGTTACGGGGACAAAGAAATGTTGATTTTTTTTTCTTTATTATATGTGAACACTTTTAGTTATCTTTCTCTTTTCACTTCTGACACTTCTCTCTGACACGTACATGTCCATGCACAGCTTTTTACTTTTATATATGTTTTATACACAATATGCACTCTGTAGCTTTCCTAACTCCCTGTAATATTAACAAGAGTTACTCATGTAAATCTCCCATTCGTTGCTGGGACAAGAAACCTCAAAGAGTGTGAAAGCACTGCATTAAACTCATTTTTCTTAGTCCTGAAATGAATGTAGGATGCTAACATCCAGACGAAGTGGCACACATAAACCTAAGTATCCACTATTGCTGGATATCATGCATCATGCACTTATCTCTCAGTCTTGTACAGTACTGAGAGAGAATGTTCTCAACAAAGCACATTTGTATTTCCACACAGCAGCATCCCTTGCTAGGACAATTGAAGCAGCACTAGTACTTTAAAGCTTTCCACAGTGAAACACAGGTTGTCTGCCTGTAGCTTACAACCTTTGGTTCAGATTGTGCCATATATGACATGCTAAGTAGGAGTGGGACTGATGAGAACTTGGACAGAGGACCTCCAAGGGAAGCTTTAATCTGGCAGAATATGGTATCAGTGACTCTCTATATGGTGTATGTCCCTAAGACTTCATATTGAACTAGCATTCCAGCTGCGACGCACTGGTACTGATGGAGGTGCTAGTTTTTAAAAGGAAAATTTAATTACAGCTCTAACCCTTTTTGAGGAGAAATAATAATGTATCACCTCTATTTTTGCACAGTTTGGCCTCAATTTCCCTCTCATGCGTGAGTCACAGAATCAGCCCACAAAAAGTCTCTTCATTAGTAGCTGCCAAGTACTATCAGTTAAAAAGTGAACTTAGGGACACCATTGTTTCCACCCACAAATAACTGACAGGTAAAATAATAAAAATTAAGAATTGGGAAGATTTTGATGCCTTGGAGATGGGAAGGAGAAAATTCTTCCCGGTAGAGTTACAGACACGATCCTATTATCATAATAAGGCAAGATGATAGCCTTATTTCAACCTCAAATGGTTTATTTCAGCAACGGGTATAAAGCGAGCCCTTGTCGTACCATCTGCCAAGTACCTTTGGGATCTGACAGCATGGAAAGATCATTAAAAATGTAAGAAGTTGCTGTTTGCATTAATAAAAACACAGGTTCAAAAATTAGGTTGAAAAAGCAACAACATTGTAAACACACCTTTAAAATGAAAGTAATTTCCTCTTCGTAGTGAAAGGCATGTTTTATTTTCATTTGTTACCTAGGATGTGACTATGCCGAATCTGGTTTCAGTGTCCTCACTGTGGCACTCTCTAATGCAGTTTGCACCCACAGAAATTAAATGTGCACTGCACGTGGGACTGTCTCTGCTCTTTCATCTGGACAGAAATAAGTGCATTTCAGCCCCTACACCATTACTTCCAGAATTCTTATAATGAGGGTTGGGTAAAAGTGAAGCCTATAATAATAGTATGCAGTTCCTTTTTTTAAAGCCTGACCTGCAGTTCTGGTTTTCAAACCAAATGACTGTAGTCAGGCATATTAGTGCTTTAACCTTTTTATTACATTACATACATGAAAACAATTAAGGCTGGGATTCTTTCCAATGTATTATCATTTTCTGTTCCCTCTGGCCTTTTTCCACCCATTTCAAAGAATGTACATAGCATCAAATGAACATTCTCTCATGTTTTATTTTTTTGTTTCTTTTCTGCTTAACAACTGTCATGCTTTCAAGATCAGCCAACTATAGAGTATCATGAAACAGCAGCAGCCGACAGCAGCAGCAGCAGCAGCAAAAACAACAACAAAAAAGTTTGGGAGTTTAAAACTCCTCATAAAATTAAATCTGAGATTTAAATTCTCCCTCATATTTTATTGTCTTTTCTTTTCTTTTTCCTGTGGTAAATGGTAATTAGAGTCAATAATCTTTTGCTGAGAGAGCACCTTGTCCTCACAGTGTTTATATCATCATCATCAAAGATCTGCCTTAAGGCCCTGGCGTGTTAATAATTTAAGGTGTGCACAGCCTAGTTATAGCAGGAAGCCTAGTTATTGAGTTTGTAAACCAGCTGATGATTTATGGGAACACCTTGCATGAGTCATGCTCATTAAATAAAATACTTCAGTTTAATAAGGAACATGGGGTAAACAGTTCTTCCCGTTACAGGGTGACTGTGCAATTGGAAATTGCTGAGTTTTGTCACCAGCTTTGCCACTGCTATTTTGTCTTAATTGTAACGTCAGGGTCAGCTTGTCTGTGTGCTTGTGCAGGCACGTGCATGTGCATACACACATTCCCTTGAAGTACAGATAGGAAGTCTTTCACCAATGCTTATTTTTCCCTCCACCCTCTATGTCTCTCCCTTTCTCTACATACAGCTGTTTCATAAGTTACCCTCTGATAATGAAGATGTTAAATCTCTCTTTAAAAGGCTACTAATTAAGAAAACAGAAATGTTCACAGAAATAAAATTACACAGGAAAAAAAAATCAATATATGGTTGTTAAATGTAGCTTGCATTTGAGAGCCATAACCATATTTTACTTTTAAACACTAGAGTTAACTCTGACTCATTAGAAATTCCTTGGGAAATTGAGGTAGTAAAAGCCCTACACATTGGCCTCTTCTGTTTAACCAGAAGCAACCGTGCTTTGCCCACTGCTTTAGAAACCCACTGTATCTCCAAGAGATTTCAGTGGGATCAGGTAGTGTCAGCATCTACCCTCAGATGGCAAACATGCAGACAATAACCTCCACTATATCAACTATACATACAACTATACAACACAACCATACTGTCGGCGTTTTTCAGCCTGTTAGGAATTGGGGCAGGGCTCCTTAGGGTCACTGAATCCCCCCTCATTCCCACCAAAGCCAGTGGCACTTGAGCACTGGGAGTGGAAGGAGCCGATGCAGCCTGGCTGGAGTCTTCATTAGGCTGGAGGCTACTCCAGGGCAAAATCACCCTTGTCTTCACTGGAGGAAGGTGGGACTCATGGAGTTACAAAATTTCTATGGAATAAGGGGAGAAACAAATTGAGTAATAACATAAAAACTCCCATATACTTCTCTTGATGGGCTTCAGTCTTACCATCCCAAACCAAAGGCAACTCAGCTGGGTTTAGTTAAACTCTTAAACAAACACTAAGAAATTCGTTTTTATTTTAAAAAAAAGCCAAATTTTCCCAGCAACAGAGTAGTAGCCTGCCACTACTCCTGCAATATTGATTTTTGTGTTCTTTATGGTTCCCTTTAGATGTACTTTTCTGTATTCTTTTCACAGGGGTGATACAGCTGTATGTTTAATTTTCTGACGAATAACTGAACATCCCCAGACATAGACAGCCTGTCAGGCATCATTAATAAATTTGTTCAAGAACATTGGGCCAGGCCCACTTATGGGGTAACTTTTGGACTTTACAGCACCACACAAATGCCAATTTGTGAAAAATGGCTTGAGTCTTCCCATTTTTTCCAGGAAAAAGAAAGCATGACATAACAGGGTGTACATACTACGTGGGCCATCTCTCTGAGGCATCTAGGTTTTGTATTTTGCAACCTTTTGATTGACACTGGTGCCAGTGTAGGCCCTACTGTTATCTTGTTTTGCAGAGAGAGAAGAAAAAATGGACTGCTTCTGGTGAGACCCACAAATGAAATAAGGCAACCAATTGTGCCCTATTTCTTTTTTGTTGTTGTTTGGTTTCAGTTTTTGTCTTTTTTGGTGTTGTTCTTCTTATTGCACAGTCCCCTGGCTTAGTCCAGAGGCTGCTCTGAGCCCTGTTCTCCTGCAGCACTACCTTGCATGCACTGTGGTGTCCAGCCTGCAGCGGCTGTACCCAAACATGTCCTTGGTTGCTTTCAGATTTCAGTTGTCTCCAGGCAGCTCAGTGAGGTATTTGAGAGTATACATTTTACAGGTGATGGGAATTAGGCATGTCCTCCTCACCAAAAATGTTCAAGTCACTGAGTCAGAGATAGACAAAAATCCTGGGGCAGAGCAGAGTGAAAAAAGATAAGTTACTTCAAGGCCTAGAACAAGTGCCTTAATTCATAAATTTGTCTTCTAAATGGGAGAAATCTTTGCAATGTCTCAACTATGACACTCCTTACTCCTGGAGGCTATAACAAAGGTGATGTGGGAAGGAAGGACACTGGAAAAAGTGTAGGTATCCTACATTGGAAAGAATCCCAGCCTCAATTGTCTTCATGTATGTAATGTAATAAAAAGGGGTATCGTTTTTACAATTCAGTCATTGTAGAGGACTACTTTGTACCTTTTTTTTTTGTTTTGTTCTTCAGTTTCATATAGCGCACGTTGTGGTTGCCTCTTCATAACCACGCAGAAGGCAAAAAAAAAATACATTTCGTTCTTTTGCTGTGCTTAGTGAATGCAAGAATTGCGTCAGTTTCATCTCCACCAGCGTGACCACCTCCCTCCAGATAGTTCCCAATTGATTGCAATTAACTGCCTCTTGGGCTAGCAAAACACATTCCTGATGGCACCTTTGAGCCCTTTGAGTTTGGATGATCTAATTACCAATGTCAGCCAGAAAGAATTGAACTAATTTTCTCCCTCTAGAACGTTGATCCCTGCTGCTGTGGGTTCTTCACCCACAGCATGGAATACATCACCTCTGATCCTGCCCCATACCAGGAGATCGGAGGCATCATTAGTTCCTGGTCTCTCTGCAGAACGACACCCATTCTGGTCTCGTACCCAGAACAAGATAATTTGGGGGAAAAGTGGGCCAAATTAAATCATTTGCATCCATCTATCTAGAACTGGTAAAGAGCAACAGAAGATCTTACACCCAGGCTGCACTAAAGAGGAATGCTTCCACTTCTGGAGGCCAGGAAATGGCTTTAAGCCAATCTGGTGTGCCACAGGAAAAACACACTATTGCTTCTACTCTTTATGGTAGGTATGGTAGGAGGGCAAGTGGCTTTCTTTTGAAGATGGGCAAAGTGGTCATTATGATTATTTGCATTGGAATAATACTTAAATATTACTTAAATACTTAAAATACATCCCTATTGTTCTAAATGATACAGCAAACTATCTATTCAGCCAAGGTAAAGGATTTTCAGACTAAGTATAGAAACATGAAGTTTCAGATATGGGAGGTTTCAAATGAGCTGACACAATTTTGGATGATCCTTTGAATTGAGGTCAAAAATAGTCACAAAGTGTAGAAAAAGGAACAAGCATGAATGTGGAATTGAAAACATAAGGAGAAGAAAAGCTAAATTAGGCCATTAACTTATAAAAGAGGTATTAAAGAAAATGAATTTGGTTGGCAGGATTTTAGGTTATATAATGGAAAGATACTAAAACAAGGCAGTCTCCTATACATTCTCAGGCAAGTTAACATACCTAAGCAAATTCATCCTGTAATTGGCCTCAGTTAAGTTCTCTATTCAGGACGTCTCTGGGATAATTCAGAGTGCCTCTAAGATGCCTGGCAAGTGAAAAGCTTCTGGGAATTAAGCAAAAGAGTCTCAGAAACACCCCTCATGAAACAACTGGAGAGTAACAAAGAATGTGACGAAACCTCACCTGGTTTCTGAAGGTTGTTTGTCAACAAGACACAACAGGACTCCAATTGAAAATTGAAAAGAGAAAAAAAAAAAGGGCTTGCTAATGAAACTCCTGCATTCATTAATATGGGTAGAAATAAATCACGGTGAAAATGAGTGAGTCCATATAGCACTAGAAATCAGAAATCATATTAAGGATGCCATTTATCATATTCTGGCCAAACTGCACAAATCTGTCCAGAAATTTGCAAAATGAGCTCATGCTCAATACAAAGGGAGGAAGGAATTTTAAAAGACTAATACGAACCAAATGTTAGCCCTGCATTTCCTCATGTCCTATTGGAACCAAAGTCAACTTGCATCTGTGTTGAGGTAAACTCAGAACCTGACCCAGCCTGACTGGATTTTGAAAGCATGGCTGCAGATGGGTCTAGGTACCTCCAGATAAGCATCTCTCTTTGGAAAAGAGAAGATAAAGACACTGAATAGCAAATCATCCTAAAACGATCTGTAATCTTAGTCATAGCCTTCAGTGTTCAGCTGAAGCACAAGAACAGAGCTGGAAACGTTCCTTTGTAGATAGAAGAGCACCCACTGGAGACGAGATAAGATAACCGAGTGACTCTGTAATAAATAGCAGGAGCAACATCCAACAGAATTGGAAAAACAACAAGATATTCCTGAAAAAATTTGGTACCTGACAGATGGATACCTATGTAATTTAAACCAGAAAGGTCACTGAGTGAGCTGCCTCTTATTTGCTGTCGTCCTCTGGCTCAGTGTTGAGTGCTTTGATAAGGTGTTGTACAGCACATGCCATTGGACTAATCAATTATAAATCCTCATTTTCTTTATATGCATTTTCACCTAAGTTAGAAACAACTACCATAGCTTATAAGCGGTTCATCTAACCAAATTATCTTTGAAATTCAGTCAGGAACACCACACAATGTCAAACAGCCTGGCAGATGGCAAGTGACAAAGGAGTTGATAAGAAAAAGTCTTGATTGAGTAAAAAGGTTGGTATTTGTCATCATTATAATATCATAACACACCTCACAAGATTTTATTAGGCTCACCAGTTTGGGGCAAACAGGCAGAAGACAAATCACAATCCTGCCAACTTCTTGAGCAAATACAATTAATTCTGAGGTATAGTTACAGAAGGTTATGTCAGGACAAGAGCAACATCCAAAGTTGCCAAATAGCTGCTATCTAAATAAAAGAGATTTCAGCAAGTGTTTGGGAACCTGACATACTTACAAATATTGTGTCTTTGCCAAAGTCAAATATGAGGAGCCTACATTACAGGAAGGCCTGCAGGAAGACCTGGAGCTGCTGGCTGTACCTTGAGGACATCCAAAAGCAGTTGGCATGGTTCCCATGCTGGCAGAAAGCAGCATGTGCTCACTCCACTACTGATGACAAAAAAAACAGAATGTGAAACTGACACAGATGCCAGGTGCTGCTGAACAAATGCTGGAGAGGAACACGATGGGAGAGTCCCAAGAGGTGGTCAGGATGTGGTTGCTAATCCAAGCCCTGTGCAGCTCAATAGCCTCTTGGCATCAAGGGGTTTCTGGTCTTCTCCCCATCCCCACGTGCACAATATGTGCACTCATTTGAGTATATTTTGGGGGGGCAGTAGGAGGTAGGTTGTTGCTATTTTGTCATGTTTGCTTTCAATTTCTTTTTTCCTCTTTTAGGACTATGGTTTAATAGCAGTCAATGAAATAAAGGCACTGATGTGTAACCTATGGAAAGGACTTAGTCCTCCTCTCCCTGGCCCAGGGCACAAGCTTAGCAAAGCTCCTCTCTGTCAAAGCTGTAAAGAGTGCCATCCTCCAAAGCCTGGTGAAAAACTTCAGCTCAGGTGGCAAAAGTGGCAGTGCAATGTTTCAAAGCCTGAAAAAGTTCTTGCATCATTTCCAAGTAAAAGGGTCAGCAACAGTCATCAGCAACCAGAGAATTTAACTTCCAATTACTATTATTTTAAAGGACTTCCTCATGATATGACATATGATGCAATGAAAAGCAAAATATACGGGGTTTTTTTTAGAAAAAGGACTCTAAAAATTAAGCATAATGGCATGCAATTGGATCTGGCTTGCTGCTGGGCAAGCACATCCCAGGCAGTGACAGAGGACAGAATCTTTGTATCGGCCACGTCATGGACATGAGACACACAGATTGAAGTGAGTCCACACAGCCGTACCCACAGAAACACCAACTGCCTTGTAAATCACTTTGAGCTATCTGCCTGGACACAGTTAGCCCAGAGTCCTGCACCATAGAGCGTTGCAGGGGAGGGGGGGAAGCTTTTAGAGGGATCCAGACAGGAGAGCACATCCAAAACCTGACATATGACCTGCATGGGGGCTGCCCATGCTTGTGATCAGAACACAACATGCAAAGACAAGTGAGAACCACAGTAGGTGCAGGGCACATAGCTGTGAGGTTGACGCCCTCACTGCCACATGCCTTAGCAGTCAGGGACTCCAGCTCACTAGATTAAAAACTAACACACAGTACTTGCACTGAGGTCAGACTCCTCATTGCAATGCAGATAAACTCAGACTCAGACTGGGGAAATAATTGACGTGGGAACAATAATGAGAAAATCAATTGCTAAGTCAGATAACATTGACTGCAATGAAAATTTTGTGCGTGGAGGATTTTCAGGATAAAGACACAGCTTTTCTTTTAGGCTAGATGAGTTGGTAGAGATCTGAGAAAAGGTAGTGTGGTTAATAGTGCTGTCCTTGTTACCCTAGCTTCCAGATGCAATTCAAAAGGAATCTTGATGGCAAAGTGATTCTTCAGCCAAAGTTTCAGGCTGTGTTTCTGTAAATGTTTAAACATGTGCATGATTAAGACCTTGAGAGGCTAGAGCGTATCACTAATGGTGTGGGACACTGCAGTTTCATTAAATTTGACATTAGAGCTAATATGTCAGCAAAAAAATATAGCCCAGTGTCACCCTGCATCTCTCTGCATGTGTGTGGGACACTCCACTGGGTGAGGCCCACAGTGCTTGTACTATTATTTGCAGCAGTTCACAGCTGTACTCAAAGCTTTTCATCAGTGCTTCACTAATGCAGGCAGTGTCCAAAGTGTAAAAAAATTCACGATGCTATCTGAGAATACTTAATACCATCATGAGCCATTCACTGTTTGGCATGATGTTATCTCCACCTTCTGTCAACAGTATCTGCTGGAAGATCGATAGCAATCGTAAAGTAATGTTTATTATCACCTTGCCCCTCACACCTGCCCCACCGAATCGTTGCTCTTTGTCTCAGAGGCTACAAAGGGCCGCAGACTAAAGCAGGGACACGCCTTCACCTTACAGTGATGTGTATTTTTGTTGCAGGACTACAGCGCTAATTAAACGCCACGTGTACATCACTACCATTACTCCTTGAGCTCCTCCAGGAGCTCTCTCCAGAAATACCTTGATAGGTACTTCCACAACAGACACGCTTTCAGCCTGAATGTATGAAATACTCGTATGGATTAAAATCTTCCCTGTCAAACGAAACGGCCTCGAAATTTCAGGTGTGAAGGTGCCACACGGGGCCGCGTGTGGGTACTCTGGACCGCGCTAGCAGCCGGCCCGTGTGGATGCTCCCTTCCTTGCCCCATTTCTCCCTTCAGAGAGTGGTCCGGACCCCTCTGGCAGGTCGCTCCCGGCCGGGGGGCTCCCGTGCCGGCGGCTGGGCCGTGCCGAGGGCGGTGGTCCCCGGGCTGTTCCCGGCCCGGCGGCGAGGATTCGGGAGCGTGTCGCGACAGGGACTGGCTCCCCTCGAGGGCGGGAGGCGGCGCTGGCGGCCCCGGAGAACAAAGCGGGGCCGGGCGGGGAGGGCGATGGGCGTGGGCACCGGCCCCGGGAGGCACCGGGCGATCGCCCCTCGGGGAACAAACCCCTGTCCGGGCTCGGGAGAGTGATGGGCTCCTCCCTTGGCGGCGGGGGGCGGTAGGGGGCGGGAAGGTGGAGGGAGGGGAGGGTTGCGATTTAAGCCGCTGTCGCGAATTCGTGATTGTCACGACGTGTGACGGAACGGCACCCTGCTCACCGCCTTACAGGCACAGAGGAATTTGTTCCCGCGGGCCGAAGGGGAGCAGCGCGCGGGGCGCCCCAAATCCGAGGCACCGCTGTCCCTCCTGTCAGCAGCGCGGGGCGAGCCGCGCCCCCGACATCGACGGCAAATTCTGGCGCTGACGTCATCTGATCGCCGATATATTTTTTTAATTAGGTGGCAGCTAAATGAAGAGTGATGTAGAACATTGCGAATGTAATTATCCATTGTGCTTCACAGAGACGCCTATAGATCTTTTTTCTCGCCCCCCTCCCCTCTGAAAACTATCAAAAACCAGGGGAATTAAAAATAATCTTCCGTCCCTGTGCATGGATGGAGCTTGTCAGACCCTGTACAAGGGCTACTGACAAACACAAAGGAGCAACAATAACTGCACACCACTTACAGCACTGCTAGACTTATTCATTCATTGTAACATAATAATTTTAGATGGTCATTGAAGAGAAGCATATGTTTCGGGCAGACATCAAAAGAACAACCAGACATTTAGATAAGACAACTAAAACTCAGTTTTAAAGTTTCAGATCTAATCCTGGGTAAAGACCGAACAAAGAGTCAGAGAGCAGAAATTACGTTATTTAAACTGACACCACCTAAATCGGATCCTTTCTTCTGCGATCTCACACAAACACAGTGTGTTCATCACATCCAGCCGGCTTCATTACTATTTATATTACCGTGCGCTGGCTGTGTGCAGTCAATTCATAATTGTCCAGTTTTTCTAATTAATCACAAAAGATTTTTGTTTTGCCTACAGCTAGTTCTGGGGTGACTCACAATGGCAAGCCAAAGCTCATACATCAAACACAGCCCTCCTTCACTCCAGCCTTCTGCCGGAGGAGGCTGCCGGGCTCCCCTCGCCTCGCGCGGCGCAGGGGGCATGCGCGGCCCCGGGCGAGAGCGGGGCGCTGCGCTCTGTCCTCTGCCGTGTGACTTGTTATTTTTATCTGATGCTCGCATTCTCAGCCCAAACTCGACCCAGAGATTTTTTGGCAGGATTTCTCAATTCAGAGCGTTTGATTTCTCTCTCTCTCTCTCTCGCTCTCTCGTGTGTGCGTGCGCATGCTCCTCTCTCCTGCTTCAGCAATCTGTTCGAGGTCTGTGCGGCTTCAAAGGCAGCAAGCTGCATCAAACACTGCTCAAACTTCTGCCTGATCAATATTTTCTTAATGAGCTCAACGTAGCCAGTGTAACCCAGCAGAGGCTGAGGCAGCTGCTGGATCTCCAGCTCCAAAGCAAAGAGGTTTGTGGTAACATTTACAGTAGGCCAGGTTGTTCGTGCCTCCTCTGCCCGCACCATGAAGAGGAGCTGCTTGCAGAAGTAAAATTTCTTGGCTGCAAGACGGCTACTTGTGAAAGTCACAGCTTGCCAACCTGAGTCAGAGGACTGTGATTTGACCTCTACTTCTTGTGCTGCCAGAGGTGTAAGCACACAGAAGCTCTACCATGAACAAAGAAATGGGGCAATTCGGCTGACAGCAGCATGACAGTATGTTCTTTCTCCGCACATGTTAAAAAAGAAACCAAACAAAAAGGCCCAACCAAACACACCCCCACGCACACAAGCCTTACCAAAAAAAAAAAAAAAAAGAAGAGACACCACTGGTTTTTATTGTTGGTGGCATTGTAATACTGAGTGTCAGCCCGGTTAGAATCAGTTGAATTCACGTGAAGAGCGGAAAGCAATAGACACACGCTGCCTCTAAAGTGCACTCTAACTTAAGGCTGCAAATGTTGTTAATTATGTGGAATCTTTCTGGCAAGATGTATCTGTCAATGCATCTTCCTTGATCACATTCTGCCCACTGCTGGGTTTGCAAGGAGTCAGCACAGTGGTGGGAGGGGGGCGTTTTATTAATAAACCCTGCACAGAACTCTGCACTCACTCTGGGTATTTTGGAGTGAAAATGGTACTGAAACCAAAGCTGCTTTCTGTACAACGAAGCATGGGCAAGCAAATAGTTACTGAGAACAAAATAAATAGGTTTTTAACAGCACAGAAGAGAAAAATGTGTTATGCTATCTGGTGGCATAGAGGAAAAGGTATCTCTGATTTATTGCATGAGATTTCAGGCAGAGTTGCTTGTGAGGAAAAATATTATGTTTAGAAAGGCTGAAAAAATACAAATTAGCAAAAAATAGTGAATCCGTAAACTTCTGTTGTGGATTATTTAGCTGGCAGCAGACCCCTTTCTCTGCAGAGGAAGGAGTCAAAAAAAAAAAAAAGAGGGAAGGGGGTGAAGGCTGCTTTTCTCAGGTCACCTGGGGGATAAATTGTAGTGTACCATTTCTGAATGTACAGCCATACCTCCTAGTGTGTTCCACTTGAAGACATGCTGGTATCCTTGCTTGGGAACTTAGAGCATCCCCAGTAACATGCTGTCGCATTTTAAGTCATCCATGAGAAAAATACTCCACAGAAACTCCTGCAGGACCAGAGTAAAGTCTACACCTCTGCAGATAAGATAATATGTCAAAGAGCAGATTCAGAGAATTCAGATCCATGAGAAATACTTTCATTTCAGTGCCCAACCCTAGTTTTCCACCTATTTGCTGCTTCACATGAACATTCACAGGCCCTGCATGTGACAGGAGCACACACATCAGCCCATCATACTGACTCAGATTTGCTGCTCTATTGCCAGGAATGGCCTTTCAGGAGCCACCCCCAGCCCTGACAGCATGCTTTGCCTTCCCTTCTCCTACCCTCTATTGCATAAATTAGCAATAGCAAAGTCCCCTGTCCTTGCTGTCAGCCCCTCACTGGGAGTCGCCTCTGTTGAGGCGTGTTGGCCACAATCACAGGTGACACCAGCAACCCTGTCTGCGGCTGCTGAAGCATTGGTCATAGTAAGGCTGTAGATCCTGTGCTCCCTTCTGGCTCTTTTCACTCGCAGGGAGCCAGATTCAAAGCTCATTAAGCCCGGGGGAGTATTTTTCAGCTGGCTTTGTCAAGCAGGTGAGGCTCCCCCAGTCTATTGCCACCTTGCCGTAAAGACCGTAATTTTGCTGGGACAAACTGCTTATTACCCAGTTGCAAGCTTAATAATAACCAAGGGCTGTGATTTCTCTTAAGGAACTGAGGACCTGAATTAAGTGTTATTAATACCAACAATATTATGCTAACACCGGAAAAATAGCAGAATTAATAATAATGTTATCTAAATGACAGTGTAAATATAAGGTAAGTAGTGTGAGGAGTGTGAAGCCAAATGATGATTTCCTCTCAGGGCAGTGATAAACAACTCAGTCATACTGAGTTTACAGTTTTAGTAATAATTGGCTTGGAGGGAAAAAAAATTATATAAAGCACAGTCACAGGTTAACTACATTATAATTACATGGTATAATTTCAGCCCCTGCTCCCAGAGTAGAAGGCACAGTTGTTATCTGATCAGCCTCCGTGTGTAATTCCCTGCTAGGTTTGGGGCTAAGCATTGCTGTGCTGGTTTCTAAAATGACTAAGCGGATATGCAGAGACTGCAACGCGCCCCAGGTCACGGCAAGCTTGGCAATAGGCTCAGGAGTGCAACTTCCAGCCGTGGGCATGTAGGGCTGGAGCAAGAAGTGGTGGCTGCAGCTGCATGGCCATCCATCAGCGTGTGCAGTTCCCCATGGCACCTAGGCAGGGTTTTGGGGCTGAGCCTGGTGGTGCTGCCCAGGTTCGTTCTGAGGGTGCTCAGGCTCTGTGGGTATGGTGGCCTCGAGCATTAGCAAAGACACCTCCTGTCACCATGGGAGCTGGGACACAGTGTCTCCCAACACCTTAGAAAATCCTTGTGCCTGGTCACCTTCCCAAAACACTCTCCCAAATTTCTCCCAAAACCAATGTGGTCACACTACGTGATTTGGAAAAGGGACCTCCAAAAAGACTTCCTTATGAGTAGCTGCAACAGGCAAAATTGGAAGCCAAGAGCAGCATCAGGTACAAGTAGTGACTTGAGTGATATCTTCTGGGGAAAGGGTAGAAACCTGTTATGTGTTGTTGTTGCTTCTTGAATTTTCACACCCTTTTCTATTTTCACTGAAAGCTGATTGTGAAGCCAAGCTCCAGAGATGAGGGGAAGAATGGATGCTATTTGCTTTTTTTCATCTCCCCAGCCTCTCCTCGACAGAAATCTGTGCAGCTTCCATTAGGGTACGCCTAAAGCAGGGGAAGACATTAGTTCTTGCCTTTTCTTTTTTCAACTCTGTCGATCCACACACTTCAGTCAGGACAAGTAGGACAAGTCAGGTCTCTTTTAATGTGGGATCAGGTGCAGGGACAACCAGAAGCACTGGGTGGCTTTTCTCACTGTCCTCTCTACAAAGAGGACATCTAATTTACCCAGGCTCTCATGGCCTGCTATAGGTGACAGTGGATGCTGAGCCCAGGACACTGCAATATCTGATTATGCTCCGTTTCCATGAGACTGTCCCATGATCCAGCTCAAGGCACTGAGCAAGAAAGCTGAACATTTTCTCCATGCACAATTAATGCTTCTTCTGGGGGAAAACAGAAATGTCACAAATCTGAGGTACCCCTCTTCCTCCATCCAACTTGAGACCTCTGTGCAAGCAAAGTCCCCTTGTCCCTCACCACTGGTGCCTCACACAGACTGCAAGGCAGGGTGGAATAACTCTCAGCTTTGCTTTCAAAGAGGCTGAAACCCACTCCCTAATGAGTAAAAATGTGGGCCCCATGTTGCTCACTGTGCGATACAAGGAAACATGAGAAAGGTTGAGGGAGAAAGGGGAGCCCAGAAGGCCAGAGCTGTCTGTTGGCCCTGTGGTGCAGGGTTATCATTATTAAAGTGAAAGCAACATCTCTATCCTTAAATGCATTTCACTGCAGATGGAAAGCTTACTTGGGAACCAGTGTAATTCCTTCCCAGCTGCAACTTTAACCTGTTCTCTCCCAGCCTCCATGACTTGGCTCAGCACCCTTCTCTCCAATGCTCTGGCTCCCTTCTTGCTTGGCCAGGCAAGTTCAGGCATGGAGGAGCTATTCTGGCAGTGTCAAAAGGTCCTGTTTGCTGGGTGCTTTGAGATTGCCTGTATTGGGCTTGCATGGCAAAGTTTGGGGGCGGGACCCCATGCTGGAGCATGGGAAGAGTCTGAGAAGTTCTGCCCCTGAGGAGGAAGGAGTGGGAGAGACCACAGTGTGACCACAGTCTAAACACAACCCTCATTTCCCATCCTCCTGTGCTGCTGTGAGGAGGAGGTAGAGAAAATCAGGAGTGAAGTTAAGCCTGGAAAGAAGGGTTCTCATTATGCTACTCTGATTTGATTGGTAAAAAATTAAATTAATTTTATCAAGTCAAGTTTGTTTTGCCCGTGACAGTAATTGGTGGGTGATCTCTGCCTGGCTGTATCACAACCCAGAAGCCTTTCACTGTATTTTCTTTCCCCTGCACAGATGAGGAGGGGAGTGATAGAGCAGCTTGATGGGCACCCACAGCCAGCCAGGGTCAACCCAACATATATACAATGAAGGGAAGAGTTCGTCCAAGAAAGTCATAAAAGCAACTATCGACATCCAGGCTAGCTCTGGTGAGGAACAACCCCCTGAGTGTGAGAGCAGAAGTGGAACACAAGCAGCAACAGGAGACACTCCCACAGCTGAGCAGAGCTGTTCTCCAGCCGGGGGGGAAAAGGTCCAGAGCTTGCAGAAGGACCTCTGTGTAATTTGGGAATTTCTACCACAGAGTCATGTGAAGTCCAGTTCTGTATTTTCTTGACTAAAGCATTCACCACTTGTGCTGTTTAATACGGAGCAACTCAAAATATTGTGCAAGCTGTTAATAAGCACACTTGGTCTCTAACATCTGTTAGAGACCTGCAAGTTTTTTTCCTCCTTCTTGTACGTGGGTATGTCCCTAGGCATTTCCTCACTTTCTCTTTTCTTTAAATCACTTTTCTCTCAATCTTCATTTCTGCTACAGAGAATCTCTATGAAAGGGTTATCTTTGCCCTCTTTATCATTACCCTTGTTAGCCTGTTTAGTAAAAGGGCTTCAAAGAACGACGTAAGGACAGCATTATATTCAACGAGTCAAGACTGGGTGAGGACAAGGAAGCCTTCCCAAAATGTTGGTATTTACCCTCTTGCAAAAAGCACTCAGGCAGCAGTGGAGCTCCACTCTGCCGTAACGCTGCCAGAAGCGAGGGTTTCCTCATATTTCTGTGAAAATCTTTCACAGGAGCCCAGGTAGTACAAGCAGCAGGGGAGGTCGCTGGAAGTGACTTTCTGTCACTGGTGTATTAATGGAGCAGTAAGACAAATGTAACGTCTTGACATGCCGAACGTTTTTGCCTGCTGGTGCTAAGCTGGCTGCTCCCCGATGGGGCTCGACTTGTGCAGGGATTCCTGCTGCGCTGTGTTTCTGCCCCCGTGCCCCCAACCCCTCCCTAGATAGTCGTCCAGCTCCCCTAACTGATTCTTTAAAATCCAGCATTTCAGTAAGACCCTTGGTCACACCTGGAGCATATTCGTATTGCCAGACACACATAATTTCAAATAGGTGCTGTGACTCAGGAAAAAGCTGGGAAGGACTTCAGATAGACTCCAGAATATCAATTCAGAGCTGTGGGGCAGGAAAGCCTCTTTCCTCGGGATGCTCAAGAGCAGGCCAAGACTGATGCACTGCCCACAGAGAGCTGATTTCTGCCCTAGATGCACCCCATGAGTGATGGGGCATAATTCTGGTTGACACCACTTGCAGTGCACACAAGAGGCTCCTTGCTGCATTCATTTTCCTTCCTCAGAGAGTAGACCCTCTGCTGTGGATTTCTGTTGGGTTTGTTTTTTTTTTTTTTTTATCAGGCTAAAGAGGATATATTTTATCATAATGGTTTCAAATCCAATGTGTACAGGCCAACGCAAATAGGGTATTACAAGTTGAAGAACTGTACCTCAGGCACCATTTTATTAGAACTAGTGTTTACATCAAACAATACATCCTAAGTACTTCATATTAAGCTTGGACAAATCATTTGCCTGAGGATTAGGGTGTTGTGCCACTGAAATGTAATCCTTCTGTTGATTTTTTTTTCAAGCTGGCAAACCAAACATGGTAAAATCAGTAACTGTTTAAAAATCAGAAGGGTGAAAACCTTAGCCCTAATTTGACATGTTTAATGAAACATAGGAGAAATTATCAAGGTGGGTTTGCAGACAAATACCTGAACAGCAGGTCAGACTTTCACCTGCTCAGATCAGGAAAACTCTACAGGGTTACAAAAAAATTGTAACAGTGGATTTCAGTGTTCCTCCATGGGGGCTGAGAAGGGAAGAGAGGGCTGGTCTGGCTGCCTCCCGTAAGGTGTAGATGACCCTTGCATGTGGAAATGAGTGAAAATTCTGGGGAGCTGAGCCAGGACCTGTGGCCAGAGCAGATTGTTCCTCACAAGGCAATGCCCTGTGCCCCTGTGCAGCCCAGGCAGCATGCCCTGCCCCAGGAAAAGGGCAGGATGGCATGAGGGAGAGCCTCACTCTTCTAGCCTCTGCTCCCAGAAATGGAAGAGCAGGTGTTGAGATACAGCACACAGATGTATAACACCAGCTGTGAGGAATGGTGGGTGGCAGGGGCCTAGCCAAAATTTGTAGTCTTGTGTGGAATGGAACCAGGCCAATCCCTGCTGGCTTCACAAAAGCAACCTGCACTCCACAAAAACACCTCACGCCTTTCCAGTACCCGGGAAAGCACATTTCTCCCTGTGTCTTACATGACTATGGCATTTGCTTTCCCATGGATGTGCTGCTAGGGCCCCTTTTGACAAAAAACATCCCCAAGAGATGAGTACTCAGGCACACAGGACACCCCTGATGGGAGCTGCCATCATGTACTGAAAGGACAAGGATGGCATCAAGGTGAACAAAAAACATGTCCCATCTCCTCACAAGGATTTAAGCTCAAGTCAGAGGCAGCAAGACTATTTCAGAGATGCTATCCCTGAACTGAACGCCACAGTAATGCTCTGGAGACTGTTTTCAACAGAAGTCCCATAGCAATTGCCAAGGAGGATACATTTCTATGCTAGGTAAGAAAATACCTAAATATAAGTGGTTTATGGTATTGAGATCAAGGAGCAGGACTCTGGCTCCAAACAAGGAAAAGAGAAAACTTTCCTGGACTTCTGCAGGACTGACATTTCACCTGTATGATTTCTCCCACCTCCAGCAACATGGTGGTGCTCATATGCACCTTAGGCCCCTCTTCTCTGCTGTCTCTCCTTTCTCTCCTCCCAGAGCCAAGTCTCACTTCCCCTGTAGGTGCCCTCCATCCTCCCCTATGCTTTTCACCTGGTCAGGCAACCTGAGATGTTACCATGCTGGTGGCTGGCTGAAGCTTCAGGAATCAAGAGGGAGCAAAGGGAGCAGTGCTCTCTACCCACCTTCCTACTCCTTTTTCCAAAAAGGATCAGGTTACTTAATTCCACAGTTTCTCTAGAGAATCAAGAAGGTGGGATAGGTGCAATGTGGGAAATCAATATCTTGGTTTGGGTACAAGCTTGCCAATAATGACTTTTGTTAATAATTCCAAGGGAATCTGTATTTGAGAAGTCTACTGTGAGTAGTATGAGATAAAAAGACATGAAGTGGGTTGTGCAACCACCAGTGAATGCCAGTACCAGCATGTGGTGCACTGGGCACTGGCCCTCATCTCTCATCACTACTACGGCTAAGGAAGGCAAAGTCCGGCTTGGAGGGAACTGAGCCTGGTGTAATTTTTCTTCAGTGCTAAAGGCACCTGCACTGCAGGGCAGTCAAAAACAGTGAAGTGAATATTAATCCACAGAATATGCCTTGGGAGACACATTTAAGCAAATCTAGGTTTCTGTAAGACTTTACAGCCAGAATTCTCTAACAAAGTGTATTTGTATGCTTTGGTTTTATATGTGTGTGTCTGTGCCTATGAATTTATCTACACCTGCATAATGCTGCATCTTTGGGAATGGCACACAATAGATGTACATCTTGAGGGAGATGTAGATACAAACATAAACATGAGAGAGCTCTGTGAAGAGGTTACCCAACACAGTGACGAGTGATGGTAGGCAAGCAGATGCAGAATCCATGGGTCTGACCCCACAGTCAAACAGATAACTCCCAAGTTTAAAGCTCAGGACAATATTAAGTGTTTCTGAATAAAGAATTAGGCAATCACTAAAGCAATCACCTCCATCCTTTTGGAAAGAAGAGGTACTGAAGATGACATAAAAAACCCACAGACTTGTACTGTTGCATCACTGGGAAGAAAAAGAGGGATTATTTCTAAGAAACTCTTAATTGGCTAATATGCTCCCATAATTGAGTGGATACACACTAAACTTACTGCTTGTTTTACCACAGTTTAGAAAATAAATCTAAAACTACTTGATATTTTTTTACCAGCCATGAGTTACCTGCTAAGTAAACTCAGCAGCAGCTCTTTGCCTCTTGTGGCTGCTGAGAAGTGTCACAGACTTGTGAGGGAGCTCAGCTGCTCAAGCCAGGTGGAGCCACAGACTTGTATCCCACCCTGCAGTCCAGCGACCCTCTCACCACCTTATGGGCAGCTTGTGCCTTGCCATAGGTGGGCAAAACACCCAAAATTGTGTCTGTTGCAGTGTGCCCATGATCACCTACTGCATTCCCACGCTTCTGTCTAAGACTTCTGAAATCACCAGGTTTTGTGCCGGGGCACAAAGCTGCAAGTTTCACTAGAAGTCCAGAAGGTTCTGCTCAGGCAACACTCCTCTAGGGCATCTAGATGCCCAAGCATTTGGAAGTCTTGTGAAGATCATGTTTGCAGGGTCTCCATCAATGTGTCTGGTTTGAGGGGTATCCACAAGATGTGGCATAGATAATGCCCAGTCCCTGCCCATAAACTAAAATTCATTAATGGGTATCAAGGCATAAAAGAACTGCAGCAATGGGAAATATTATGTTTTTCTTGCAAATAGCACAGTTAATGCTTTTGAAAATGAATCTTTGGCTCAAAATTACACTCTCAGACTCCAAGCATTCTTCTGTGGAGTTGGAACTGCTGTGCATTTTGTTAAACCAAGCCACGTACTGAGAGGTGTCTTGATGTTTCCTCTCCTTATGGGCCCATTCTTCAGCTGGCTCGCTGAAGCAGTCGTAATAATTGAATCTCCCAGTAGGTCCCGTCCCGTCTGCAGTCTCAGTGTAGCACCTCTGAACAAGGCACTGCTTTAAGAGCTCTGCTTTGCCAAGACTCCAAGTAGCACTGGTGAATGCTGCTGCCTTGGCTTCGAGCAGAAATTTCACAGAGATCGCACATGTGTGAGCAGGTTAAAAAAAAAAAAAAACACAAAAAAAAGCCAAGAACAAACCAATACACAAGAGGTAGAAGCTGAAAAATTAGGAAATTATTAGCAAACAGGGAACACCGGCAGGAGTATTGCACACAAAGGGCAATAAACATATGGAATAAATTAGGGGAGTAGGCAATGGAAGCAAAGCATGTAAATGAGTTCCACAGACACCTAGGTTTGTTGCTACAGAAGCAGGGTATGGGGGAGAAGGATGGAAAGGCAGAAAAGTAGAATTAAAAGGGCCTTCTTCTGATCCTGTGGGCTTTCCTAAACTCTGTTTATCTAGATATTGCTGAGACCCCAGATTAAGAAGCACATGGTATTTGTAGGTACCATGTGCACAAGCACACCTGGACATAGCTTCTCTTGGTTTACATCAAGCACCCAGCCTGCCTTCAGAGTATAGTATGAGGGTCTCTACTGCAAATTGAAATGCAAGTGTCTTGATTTCCCTGAAACTTTGAACTCCCATTTTTACTGTCTTTCTGAGAGGACAGGGGAGAGGATTGAGTTATCAAAAAAAAAAAAAAAAAAAGGAAATAGAAAGAAGTTCACTAAATTCACTAAAGCATGTTCTGACTTGAAAGAGCAAAATACAGTGTGCCTATACATGGGAGAGGAACAACGTATTTCAAGGTTTTATATTATTAAAAGTAGCTTGGTCACAAGCTGGAGCTGCCACAGTTAATCTTATTGCACTGGTTTTACTGGCATTTTAATGTGTTACCCGGGACTTAGCACTATATTATTTACTAAGAGGCTTGTTCCCACCACAGGACATAGAAACATCGCTGCTATCGGCACAGAAAGGGGAGCCAAATAAACACAGGGAAGAGAATAGCCCCTTGTGCACACATCCTTTTTATGATAATGCTGTGGAGTTGACTCCCGGGGGTTTTTTCCCCTTGATTCCTGCTGTGCTCACTTGTGGTGACAGGATTGTAGCTGCAGCCAGGTTTGACGCTCTTGCGCTAGGACCAAGGGGATATTCCCCCATTATCAGGGCAGAGCAGAGGCAAGACAGAGCTGCCTGCTGCAGCAGAGGAAGTGCTAAATACAGGCTTTCTCCTGGGTTGTGGAGGCTTTTTAATTTATCCTGTTGCTAATAAAGCATCTACTGTGGCTCAGGAAGCAAACGGGACTGGGGAATGGCAGTGGTGGCTGCTGCAGGCAGGAAGAGTCAGCCTCAGCCGTGTAAATGAAAGGTTTCACATGCTCTGCAAAGAGTCTCTTTGAGAGATAAAAAGAGATAGGAGACCATCAGAGACAATCTGATCCACAGCTTGCACAGGGGAACTGAGGCTGTCGAATGGCATGCCAGCCTTTCCCAAAGGGAGCTACACTTCAGTCGGTGTGCAGGAGACTCCTCACCTGCAGCTCTTGCCAGGGCAGCTCTGACACTGACCACAAGGTTGGACCCCTGCCTTCAGCAGCACCAACCACCAGTGCTTCAATGCTTCAGTTAACACAAGTCTCACAAGAGGTACCTCTTTCCATGCATATTCTTAAGTTTCTTTTGCTACTTGATGAATTTTGGGATAAAACACAGGAGATTTTACAATCTGATTTGAAATGGATCTTTAAAAGGGAAGGAGGACAAAAGAAAAACCCACCACCACCATTTAGGCACTTCAAATTCGCACATCAAGAAGGAATTAGAAGCTGAATGGGAAACATCTATTCTCAACTTCTGCGCTTGCAATATCCTTATATTTAAGTTCTGCATGTCTTGAACAGTGAGTTTATGACTATAGTCTACTTCCTAATGCCAGCAATACAAGTACACAAGATTGGCATGTTAGTGGGATTTAATCAAAGCAAATTTTATTCATGTTTCTGTCCATGGATACAGGACAAATCCTTCTTTGCACCCAATAATATAAAATATAAAAAAGGCCCTTATAGTTTGTTTCCTGAAAAGTCACACCCTAGTGCAAACTCTTTCATGTCTTCCTTTTATTCTGTATATCTATACCATGCTTATTTCCTCCAGTACACTGGAAACCCTACACCACTCTATAGGGGGTAGTAGAGAAATATTGTCTACACAAGAGTTTGAAAGGCAAGAGGCTTGCATTTCTCTCCAGTACTGTGTGGGGTGGGATGTTAGGCCTTGAACAATGTCCTTTAACAAGTTGGTGCTTCGATTCCCTTCTCACTAAGGGACTAACATCATACTGTCCTTCAAGTCCACAACAAAGGTGTTGTGCACTGTAAAGGCACAGCACTCACACAGCTTTGCTCCTGCTGAAAGTGCTCTACTGACAAGTGAAACAGCAAAAGTTCCTGCTTCCTCCATTCAACACTGCTCTTTGCCCCATGACCCAGACAGCCTGACCCCAAGGCCTTTTCCTGCTGACTGGAAACTGCCCAAATAGAGACTAGTTTAGGGTACGTCATCTGAGTGGGGGCTGCGGGCCATGCATTTCCCAGGAAAACTGCTTCTGTCTTTGTAAGCTCCAGCACAGGTGAAGTTTATCAGTTCTCCTGTCTAAGATGTATTATTCCAATGGCACAAGGATGAGTGGCATGCTGAGCCATGGCTGGGGTTAATCAAATATCATGGTGGATGGACACTTAACCACTTAAAACCTTCGCCCAATCACTATTCAAAATGCTTTGCTGGAGGATCTTTTTTTTGTTGTTTATTTTAGGAGAGAATAGTATAAGTGTCTTCTGCTGCATCAAATGCAAATAATCATGGAAAACATCTTCCTTTTTTCCATGACTTATTTTCGTAAAATATCTTGGCCTGTGTGTAACAGACAATAAAATAAAACCCAGTCTTAACAGGAAGTTGAAATTGATTCACCGAAACACCAAAAAACAATGGAAAGAAAAATTCCTTTTTTTAGAATAGCCACTTCATAGTAGCTGGCAGAGGAGTTACTTCTGGATTTTGTCATCCTGTTACTAGCACATTGCTGTATCTCTACATATCAGCACTGTTTTAGAAGGTACAGCCAGATACAACTACAGTTCTACTTTTACAATCCAGGGACCCATAAAAATCCCTAAATTCAGAACCTTCCTATCTCCTAGCCCCAAGATGTCAGAAGTCTAAGGGCCAGGAGCACTGGGCTATAACACTAGACCAACATAGAGAGATCTAGATTAGCCACATCTAAAAGAGAACAAATATCTATATCACTCATTCTTCAATTAGTTTTAGGTAAACCCCAAAAATAGCAGTCTCCTGGTAGCAAGACCCGCCTGATATCATTGGGGTCATCTAGCTAATTTCCTGGAGAACACACCAGAAAGGAAACAGGAGCGATTACAGAGCTTGACCACCTTATGCTCCACAAGCTATGATCTCAGATGCTGGGGTGATGGCAATTCCTCTCTGTATCCCAACAGCACAGGGGCTGCTTGAGACCATGGCTCCAGAGCCGATTTTCCCTCTCTAAGCACAGCTGTGAGGAGCACGTGAACACTGCAAGCCACTGCTGTCCCCTGACTTGCAGAGCCTCTCCTTGCCTAGATGACTTATCTGACTCACTCAGAACAAAATTTGGAGAAGAAGGACTGATCATGCCCTCACTTGCCTGGGAGGCATTGCTGAACCATCATCAGAAATGGCCTGATTGCTGTGAACAAGGGGAAGCACATTTTGAAGAGGCCTAGGCAGGGATGCCAAGACACATCGCGCTGCTCAGCTATGTTCAGAGTCCTTTTGTGGAAGTTCACAGGAGGCGCTCAGGGACAGGACGAAGGGCAGTGGTTGAGGAGCCCCAGGTCTGTCTGTCATTCAGAGGACCCTATGGAAAAGGCCGCCAGGATGCGTTCTGCCAGCAAGGTTCATGTCGAATACCAGAGACTGGGTCTGGGGCAGGCCATCAAGTTTAGGGACAAACAACCCCTTTGAGGAGCAGACAGAGAAATGTGACACAGCCGCGGAAGAAAGGCAGCAGTGGATGCATGCAACTGTTCCCACCCTGGACACTGCCTGGGCAACAGCGAGGAGGGAATCAGAAGTGACAGTACTACTTTCTCGTTTCACAGGGTCAATCCAGGACACAGGCACAGCTTAAAATGTGACTTTCCCACCACTTTGGGTTCAAACCTTGGTGTTATTTATAAGCAGGGTTGTGGAGTTTGCTTCCTTTCCTTGAGAATTTTTCCTTCTCATTTTTATCAGTAAAACCAAAAGAGAAGGATCTATTGATAAGGGTATGAGAGATGACATGATGCCATGGCATCTCAATCCCTTTGTCCAGATCTCCAAATACCAAGGCTTGGGAGCAGCTTTCCTAAAGTGACAAAACTCCCTGAACTGTATGGCTGCAGACTGTCCCATGTAGATGTCCCATCTGCAGGATCCAGTTTTCCATATGGCTGTATTAGGTGCCCCCCTGACAAATGTAAACTTGAAAGGCACAGACCTAGAGTACCCTTTTTGTCTTTATTTTCTAACTTATTCTTAGAAACAGGCCAGCAAGTATTTTTAGTAAAATTTTCATCTGCTTCCAAGTCAGTTAGGCTGATCTTAAGATAAGGAAATAGACACAAAGCACACAGGGATCAGATTTTTAAAGCACTGAACTACCTGAAAGTGCAGAGAGACACCTAGCTGTTTCCCATTGCTCTCAGTGCAGAAGAACTGGACACAGCCCAGTGAATGTAATCCCAGTACCTCTATACTGGAAAAAATGTGAAGAACAAACCGTAGAAGGGTCACGGTGCCTTTCATTACTCTCAAGTTATCAGCATTTTGTGAGTCATATTTTGCTGCTTAATCCACAGCAGACAGCCACTTGGGGATAGACTAAGTACAGGAGCCTGTGCTAATCAGTTATAATCAATTATATTCCTCAAATAGAAAACAAAAGCACAGTACTTGTGGACTGTATTACAATCCCACCTCCTCCTTACCTGACAGAAGCAATAGAAAAGAGTGTAATTCCCCCAGGTCCCAGTCTGGTTCCCAGTCTCCCTATCACCATTGCCTACATCCCCATCCCAGCACACCATCAAGACATGAACAAGCAGCCCCACTAAAAATATGCCCATGCAGAACATGCCATGAGTTTTCATACTAATAAAAGTGAAGTGTTGACAAGTTTGGGCCCTATGTGTTGTCAGTGTTTATTCTCATGGCTTAGATAATTACTCTGTATAACACTGGTTAAAAAATTTACACTTCCCAGTGAGTAATGTACAAACCAAGACTCATATGAGGATAAATTTTTACAAAAAAAATAAAATGCTTCAAAATCATGCTGGCAGTGGAATTGCAGCCAGCATGACAATTAGATATAATGTTAATCAGATATGAGCAATATGAACCAGATTATTTTATTAGCTTGAGAAAGATGGTCAAGCTTCTTCCAGCTTTTATTTACCATTTCCTTTAAGGTGATTGATGATGATGATGATGATAATTTTATTGTTAGAGTAAAATTTCTCCTTTTGTTTTCATCTTGAGAATCCAACTTACTATACAACAAGGTGTTTACTTAAGTCTATCTCTCAAGGAATTGCTGCACTCTCTGCTGCTGCTGTTGCACAGAATTGCTTTTATTTTCAAATCCATCTGTTTCTTCCTACTTTTAATATACTCGTCCTGATGAGAGCTGCACTCCACCACCACACCAAGCCTCATGCAAAGGGGACTAAGGAAACACACCTCAGCTTCTCCAAAATCAGTGGTTTAGGCTGTGAGTTTCACTTAAGTCCAGTCTTCAGAAGACAGGCAGAGCAACGTGGACATGCTCGTAACTTTCTACTCAGCTCCTAAATCTCTTGGGCACCATGCCACAAAGAAAGCTACCACAGTGTTAGGGCTGCCTCCAGCACATGGATGCTGGCAGCCCTATCTGAAGCAGGACTTCTTCCTTTGTCAGATAGCATATCTTCAATCAGCTGCTCTGTGCAGGAACCCTCACATCCCAGAGGGATGCAGAGCAGTGCCCATTCCAGGGAGTGTGAGGGGAGCACCCCTGCAATGCCAAATGTGGTTCAGCTCACATGGGTGCACTAGCCAAAGACCACTATGGGACTAAGTAGCATAAACTTACACCTGCAGGTGTGAAAATGAGCTATGGCATCCCTCCGTCATGTCCTGTCAGTGTTTCCTGCAAGGGCAGTGGGATTGCTCTCCAGGTGTTCACTGAAAACAGCACATAAATGTTTCAAACACCACTTCATAGGTGTCACTCCAAAGCCATAAAGAAAACAGAAGGCAGAAAGCCTGAACACAAACCCTTAAATAACAAATATTCTTCTCCCCTCTATAGGATTTTACAGGCTGAGGAACAATGTTAGCTGAAACCTTCATTTTACAGCTTTTTCTCAAAAACTCAGCATACAACCAGCCTCAGAAGTATTAGTGATGTTGCCTGGAGAAGACCTCTTGGATTTATGGGCAATAATTAATCTTTAACTCCAGTAAGGCAGCTGTGCTGCAAGATTAGTAGGAGTCACCATGTTGGTAAATGATGATTGCACAGCCCTGAGCGAGTACCCTGCAATTATAGGGAAAGGTTTCCTGGGCCACTTGCAAAGGCCCTCAGGTTAGGAAGGTCTTGCCAGGCAAGCTGGAAAGACCGTTCTACTCTGTGCGAGACAGAATTTAAGGCAGGGTGGCCTGGGCAGATGAAACCTCCGAGGACAAGACACAGACAGGACCTAAGAAAGAAGGATCCATCAGGTCACCCATGTCTTGCTGTCAGCAAGAGTCAGGGCTGCTCTCTGCTCTGTCTTTATACATCGAGTTCAATACCTTGAGTAACTTTGAATTGGTCCATTTGACCAGCTGAGGAGGGATAAACAGAACATTTGAGTTAGGTGTATTTTGCTCCCTGTGGCTGCCATGGGATGAGAGCAGCACTGCTCTCCTCTCTCTCTCTCTGTTTGGATTTCCACCACAATTATGTCCCTTCTCTGGAGTGGGAATACCATCCAGAGGTCTCAACAGTTTCGGCTGAAGGAACCCCTGCCCATCACTTGCCTTGCTGGAGGATGGGAGTACCTTGGGTGCAGCCCAAGATGCTTGCAGGCACCAGGAAAGTCTCGGACAAAGGGAGAGTGGCAACACTGTGGCCTCTTCACTGAAGACCCATCTTCCTGACACCTGGCCAAGCCTGGCTTCTCTGGAAACAAAATAAGCAAGCACTGAAACAGGTTAGCTTTCATACGAGCCAAGGAAAAGACAGTTTGCCTACTGTTATGTCTAAATAACATCAGCCAAACACCAGTACCCAAAAACAATACCCAGATCACAAAGTCTTGAAGTCATTTATTAGTCATAGCTTCAAGGGCTTCATCAGGCCTCTGTCATATGGTAGGCTATGCTCTACATTGAGCCAAATCACTTGGATTAGACTCAGTCATATCACCTGCATGGACATCCACACTTCTGCCAAAATATAGGGGAGAATAGGATCAGTTCGGCTCTCAGTAGCTTACTCACTGGTAAATTGCCTGCCTGTGCCTTATCTTGCATTTGAATTTGTCTGGCTCCAGTTTCTGGCCTGCTGTTTTGGAGAAGATCCCTCCTCTGCAAGGTATTTTCTCCCCAGGAAGGTATTGTCATGCAGGGCACTTGTTGCTCACCACAGGATTCCCCTCCCAGTTGGCGGCACCAGCCCCAAAGGCAGAAGCTGGAGTCATAGAATCTGACATTAAGTAAATACCCCGGCTCCATTTGAATGGAAGGGCAGTCCAAGCGGCTTCAAAAAAAAAAAATCCACAAAAGCCCCTTGCCGGGCTCTGCTGTATTTGTTTTAGTCGCCCTTGCTGCCTAGGGGAAGGGGAAAGGAGAGGATAAATGTCCCTCAGCCCTTTTCTCCAAGCCCTTTCAGCTCTGGTCGGGTGCATATGTCCCACTCACCCCTGCACTGGCTTTCAGCTCCCCTGGAGCTGAAGAGTGAATAAGACCTCTAAAACATTGTCTCTAAGCTGATAATTGCAGACTCTTCACTGGCACAAGGCGTCTCTCATGCCATTTTGACCCAAACTATGTCTTTTTTCTGTATATTTTTAATTAGACTCAAGAATGCAGAAAACCCAGCGTGAGATCCTTTCATTCCCCTTTGTTTAATATCTGTTATTATGACATTAAGTGTAGGGTTTTGTTGTGGTAGAGGGTGAAAAATCCCCCTTGGTTCTGCTGCTGTAGCCATGGGTTCGTGTACATTAAAGTGGTCATTTTCGGATTAGCTCTTGCCTTCCCTTTGATGCATGTGAAACGCTGAGCCAGTTAGTTGGAGAAGGCATTTTACCTCTTTTGTTGCCCTTCCTCACAACCAACGGCAGGGAGAGGATGAAAGCCCCCTGGCTTTCTTAAACCAGAAAGGAATTTCCAAAGGGTTTAAAGCTTTAGTTGCCACTTCTGTCTGGGGTTGCCTGACAAAATATAGAGCGGGTTTGCTTCAAAACAGAGCAGGCAGCAAGGAGCCTCGTATTTGCTGCTGTTGTTGTCATCATCGCTTGTGTGCCTGCTTTCTGGGAATCTGGGAATCCTGAGGGCAGTACCGAGACTGAACAACGGCACAACTCAAAACTTTTCTCTGGGATAAATGTTCTAAGTGGTGGGAACCAGAATATTGCAGCAGTCAACGTTGGGTTTTTTTCCTTTTTCCTCTTCTCTCTTTTTTTTTTTTTTTATTATTCCTCTTCTTTTTGGTTTGGCAGTTAGTGGGAAGCAGAACAAAGGTTTGATTGAACAAATGCTATATTTCAAGTACACTTCACGTTACTCAGGCAGCCCTATGATTTCTATCCATTTACATAAGACCTACACTCTGCACAGCTATTTTTGTGGGATGTCTGATATTTTCTTCCGGGGAGAGAGCATTTTTGAGCCTTCAGCTCTTCCCACTTTAACCATTCATATCATTACAACTAATCCTAAGGGCTCTTGATTAAAATAAAACTGAGTCAATTGAAAAAAAAAATTGGAAAAATGGTTAATTACAAAAAAAAAAAGGAAAATACACACACGCAACTTTTCTGCTGCCTTAGACATCATCCCAAATATTCGTGTGAAAGTTGGGCAAACAGGAGAAGAGGGAGTAGAAGGTCGGAGTGGGAGGGAGGAAGTGTTTATGTCAACACGGCTCGGTGATGGAATAATGCGCTCCAACACGAAGTCAGAGCCGCGGGGCATGTGAAGTCACAGCTTCTCCAGGTGACAGGTGCTGCAGCAGCTCAGATGCGAGGCAGCCGCTCCTGCTCCACTCTCGCCCCCGCCCCGGGCATCGGGAACCGGGGAGCAGGGGCTGCCCCTCCAAACGCAGCTCCTCCGCTTGCCATACGGATGGGAAAAAGGGGCTCATGAAATATTCCTGATCCACCAGAATAATTTTTGCCTTGAGAAACCTTCTTCCTTGTTTGGGTTTTTTTTTTTTTTTTTTTAAGACCTTAATACGTGCCTAATCAGCGAGATATGTTTTAATTTAAAAGGCAGTAGACTGCAGCTGAACTGCGCTACCGAAATCCGATGTAAGGATAATTTGGAGTATTCGAAACCGCTGAGTCAGCAGCAGAGCCCATCTCCATGGCTAGAATATTGTTTTTAACTCCCGCTGCTGTGTTTCACTTACTGTTATACCGATTGTATCGTGTAATTATTGTTTGTTTTCCAAAACTGTAATTACTTTTTTTCTTTGTTTCCTTTGCGACGTTAAATCTGTCAAATGCCAGACTAAGGCATCTCCAGAAAATAAAAAAAGAGAAAAAAAGATAAAACTACTGAAAGAGGAGGGAGATCTTTTTCTCTCTCTGTAGCTGAACATTTTACCTCTCGGGGACCTTCTTCCATCGACTATTTAGTAAAGATAGCGGCATGTGAAGAACCCCAGCCCGATTTGAGGAAGACATCGGCTCCAGGGCAGTCCCATGCGTTTCTCGGGTGGTTTTCCCTCCTGGCCGCGGGCGCGGGATGCGGCCGCTCTGCACAGAGCGATCTGCCGGGGGGTTAATAGCAATGATACCAATAATAACGATATCAACATAAAGCTGTGCAGGTGATTCCAGCCTGGTGCTGGGGCTAAGTTGCAAAACGGAACCAGGAGGCCCGGAGCCAGGGGGTGGTCTGGGGGAGCCGGAGGAGTCCCCTGCCTGCCTGCCTACCCTTTCCGCAGGCAGACGGTAAGGCTCGGAGGTCTGGCCGCCGGCGGTCTCCGTCCCCAGGCGGGAGCTGCTGGAGATGCTGTCCCGCAGCCGGGAAAGCGGTTCCCGACACCGGCCGTTCGGTGGCAAGTTTGGCCCTGGGGCCGAAAAGAAGAGAGGATGAAGGATGCTGACCTCCCGCTGAAACGTCGCATTGCTCTTCTCGGGGCAGCTTTAAAGGCTCAGCCCGGAGCCGGGGAAAGGGGGGTCAGCCCAGGCGGAGCGGGCTAGCGTGCCAAAATGCGGGGCGCGCTTCATCTCTCACCATGCTGGATGTGTCCAGGCCAGAACCGGAGGAGTCAAATGCTCAGACCAGCGTTCAGCAACGCGCCAGGAGAGGTTACTCGACTTTCCCTCGTCTTTAATGTAGGTTTCGGGAAGAGTGACACCGTGTAATATCGGCTCCCCCGAAAAATTGTACCTGCTTTAGTCAAAACGGTGCAGAAGGATCAGATCCCCTACACGCCAGCAAACCTTCCCTTTGCTTCCCTGGCACGTCACCCCCAAGCAAGAGCTTGCGGGCAGCACCGGTGGGGGAACCGGGCAGCTGAAGACACTTCTCACCGTACCAGCGTCGGACATTGCTGCTGGGCTGATTCTGGAAAGAGGATGGATGGGAAGGGTGGGAAACCTCGCCCTCGCCTTCCCTGTGTAGGAGGATCAGCCGCCTAACTCCTGTTCTCAGGAGCGGGGGTCTGGGGTTTCTCAGCACGGAGAACCAGATAGTCCCTGAAACTGCAGATTTTATTTCTGGCAAACAATGCTCCCCCAGCCAGCGTTTGTGTGCGAGACAAGTAATTGTGCTCCCTTGCTTAAATAAATCATTGATGGGTGAAATTACACATGCTCACTTAAAATGTAATGTGATTAAGAGATTATGGGATCGCAGTTAATATGTTGCCTCACAGCTTCTGGACCCAATTCCTGACACCAGAAATCCATCAGCCACAACTGTCCCTCCTTGCGGGGAGGCAGCTCCTCCTGCCACCGACGGCCGTGAGGGCTTGGCTGGGAGGGGGGACCAGGGGTCTCCTGCCTCTGCTCCCCGCAGGGGGCCGGAGAAGGTGAGAGGGAGCGTCAGGTTTGCGTTCACATGAATAATAACTTCTTGCTGTTGTTGTCTGGGGGGAGGAGAGAGAGAAAAAAAAGTTAAATGGAAAGGCAGGAGACGGAGGGGTGGGGGGGAAACGAAGGGCTGAGGCTTCGCCTGCAAGCTTATTACCTCTCATCTGAAAGCTGCTCCATTTCCTCACACATCGGGTAAGTCCTTTATCATGAGGTGGCACAAGCCCTGCCGGGGGCTGTTGGTCGCCCCGAGGAAGGAGCCGGGATGGCAAGCGGGATCCTATCATCAGGCTGCATAATAACCCCAGGCTCGCCACAGCTGCGCTGTGACCCTTTGTGATGGAGCTGATAGCGCTCCCGTGAAATAATGTCCTTCTTTTGGGTGTGAAATCACCATGTTTATTAATTGAGCTAGACAGGAGGGTTACCTTTTTCTTTCCAAGCCATGAAAATTTGTGATTCAGGGCAAATGGTTCCCCCTTCCCCCCCAAGTTTTGTTGCCAAGGGGTTGAGAGAGAAGGACCAGCTGGGGAGCAGAGCTAGTTTGGAGAGTGGAGAGGAACTGAGCTTTTGTGGCAAGTTCACAGTAGATTCATGCACAGACACCCCACACCTCGCTCAACCCCAAAAGCAGCCCCCCACTCCGGGCAAGCACCGCGGGCAAATACCAAACTCATTCCCAAAGGATGGAAGCCGGGGTGATGCGGGGGGATGCGCACGGCGCAGCCTGCCCTGGCCGTCCCGCGTGGGGATGCGCGGTGCCCCACGCCGCGGTTACCGCGCATCTCCACGCGCGTACTTTAGGAGGTGGGTCGTGCCGAGAGAGTACGGCATCTCTCTCCACACGCACTTTTTTTTTTTCCTTGTTGCTTTGCAATTAGGCTTGTAACGAGCTTATTGCAGTATGTGCTTCTGGGCCAATAATACTTGTATTTAACCTAATTACAGCCGACCTTTTAAAATATCTGAAATATAAACACGCCTTTTTTCTTTTTTTTTTTCCCTTCCCTCTCCCCCCTCCTTTCCTACTCTGGTTTAACAGTTTAACGTTTGACTCTCTGGGCTGGAACATGCAACCTTTCACCAGAACACGGAGAGAGAGAGGGAGGGGGAAAGTAGCAAAAACCTGCGAACGAGGCGGAGGGACTGGCTTTGCCCGAGCATCCGCGACACGCTTCCAGGTAGGCATCCCCCCACCCTCCCCCGCCTCCCGGGGCCACATTTCTTCTTCCCTCAGTCCCCCACTTCCTCATCCTCCTCCGGTGGGCAGGGGGTAGCAGGTATGGAGCGAGCCGGTTGCCGCCCAGGAGCCGGGGTGACAACCTCTGCCCTGCTGGGGTTCGGGACCCACGCGGGGGCTACCAGCTCCGGAGGAGGGGTGCGGAGGCAGGGGAAACGCTTCTCCCTGCGCGTCGAGCAGCCGCGCGATTTTCAGCCGAGCGCTGCCTGCCGGGGGGCGGGCGCAGCTGCGTGGGGCCGGACACGAGCCTCCCACTGGAGGCAGCGGCACTCCCGCCCGCCTGCCGCTTCCCGGCCGAGGTGGGGCTGGGCTGCGAGGCTGAGGCAAAGCCCCGAAATAACTCGCTAACGAGTGTGTGCGTTAATGCCCTCTACGCCTGTCACACAGGAACTGAACGAGTCTGTTTCCCCTGAAAGCCCACTCTCGCACGATCTCAGCGAGTTTTTTCTGATCAATAGGAAATGTAAACTTCCCCCCACCCAGGGCAAATCCGAATATACTAATTTTAATTTTTTTTATTTTACTTCTTTTTTAAACTGTGTAATCATAATTATCCTGGGATTATTTTTTTCCGCTGAATGACATTACAAAGAATTTTGTTAAAGAAAGCCAGACTAATTGCTGCCAGAAGAGTCTTTTCATAGAAAAGTCTGGTTTTCATAAGGCCGTTTCTGTGGATCTTGCAGTTAAATACAAACGTAGTGGAATAGTGGAAAGCGGATTTTTTTTTTTTTAAATAGATAGATAGATAGATAGATAGATAAAGGCGATTTTTCTCAAAGACCCACTCTTTAGTAAAAAAACTGTTCAGGGATTCACGGGGCACACCCTGAGAGAAGCAAACACAAACACCGGCACATTCCCGAGCGGCCGCGTGTCTGCCGGGCGGCTCTGCCCCCGCGGCAGCTCCCCGGTGCTCTCCCCCCCCAGCCCGGCCCGTGTGTCGTGTCAAAGCCCCTCGCAGCTCCCGGGGCAGTTTCGCCCGGGTCGGGGCTCTGTGGGCTCCCTCGGAGAGGAGGGGAGGATGGGGAGACGGCAGGGTGTGAAATGCGGCCAGCCCGTCGGTGGCCCGACGCCCCGTTCTCTTGTGAAGATCTCGGTCCTCACCTGCGGCGAACACAACAGCGCTGACGGGGAAGGCAGAACCCCCACCCGGAGCCCCCTGTCCCCGCCTCCCAGCAGCAGCAAGGAGGACAGGACAACAGGCAGCCTTAGGGAGCACAGCGGCCTTCCCGTCAAAGGTGGGCCCCGGGTCGGCCGCGGTGCTAGCCCGGGGTGATGCGGGGGGCTGCCCCCCATCAGCCATGCCAGGCAGCTGGGCAAAAACGAGAAGTAAGACCTGAAGAGTCCCGCAAGGATGTAAAGATCGCGCACATTTTTCTCTCTTTTTTTTTTCCCCTTTTCTTTCCTCTTTAATTTTAAATCTCCCTCGGTTAACCATCCTGCCTTGCTGTTCTTTCACTCCCTCAGCTAGGGGGTCTTAGGTAGAATTTTTGACCCCCTTTGCAACATCAGAAACAGAACAGGACTCCCTCGTCTGTAGGAGAAGAGAGTCAAAACAAAAAAGACAGAGCCTTTCTCTGCAGCAGGGCAAAGCCTGCCCCACCGTGCCCCTCCTGGGTCCCGAGCTGGCTAGGGAAGGCAGGAGCATCCCTTCTCCTCTTCCGTGCCCAGCCGCTCTGTCCTGTCCGGGCTGGCTCAACCGGGTGAAAGGGGAAAATCGGGTTGGAGGCAGATTTCTGCAAAAAAATTTTCTGCAAATATTCCGCTGATCACCGAGGGTAGCAGGAGTTTTCCAGTCGCTAATTCTCAGCCCTTCCCCTATCACCATCAGCACAGCCACCGAGAGGTGGGGGTTCCGCACACCTCTTCATCACCTAATGCCCTCTTGGACTACCGGAGCTCTTCACCGTGACAGGAAACAGACTTCAACCAACCACCCCGCGGGATGGCTTTCCTTTTTTTTCTTTTTTTTTCCCTTTCCCCTTTTCTTTTTTTCTTTTTTTTTTTTTTTCCACAACAGCATCATACTTTAACGCCTTTGCAGACACAGCAACATCAGCCCGGCGCTGCTCGGCCGCCCTTTTGTTCCCGGTGGAGAGACCCGGTCTGGCTCGGCTCGGTCCGCCGGGGCTGCGGGGAGCCTGGTCCTCCCCTCCCTCCTCTCGTCGGAGCGGGGACGTGATAAAAGGAGACAGAGCTCTGAAAGGATTTGATTGAAATGGCGTGTGCCAAGCTGATGGGAGCCAGCGAGGGACAAAGCGCCGAGGAGCCATGGACACTCGAGCAATTATTCCTCCACGCTGAAGGTGGATTAGTGCAATGGAAAGAAGCATATGTTCGGCCTGGGGCGACACTCCCCCTGGCTGGGTTTAGAGAATGAGAGCGGAGAAAGAGGCTGAACCTGGAATATCAACTATCCAGGAGACAGCCCACCCCACCCCCTCTTATCCCAGCCTCTCCAAAAGTCTCAGGGATGGAGACATAAACATACATGCCCATAAAGATAAATTGATAGATACGAACAAACAGGCAAACACCCAAAAATACAGATGAACGCACACCTCTAGGTACAGCCGCATGTGCACACAGTGCTGGCACACCAGCTCTGCACAGATAGGCAGGAGCAAGAGGCGCCCTAGGTGAAAAACCTCCCTGGGTATGACAATGCGAACAAATAAACAGTCGGCCTCCAAGAAGGTCATAGCAGCAGCCAGTTCTGCTGGAGGCTCCATTTCCCCAGACCTTTCCCAGGAAACCTTCCAAAAGCAGCTGCAGCAAGGAATGGGTGATCTCCATACCCACTACCACGGCCATGTCCAGGCCTTCCTGGAAACACAAAGCAAAACCTCAATTGCCCCTTTTCCATCTGATTTTCTTCTAAGCCGCAGCCACCTCCTGTTTTCTTTCCCTTTCCCTAGCTCCCTACAAAACCCCATGCTTTCCAGCAAGATCACTGCAAGGTCTCCCAAGGGCATGAGGATGGGAAGAAACCCCTGCAGTCAGCCTGTCAGCCCCATCCCAAACATCAGCATGCCAGGATGCTCATCAAGGCTCCGTGGCAATGTGACATCCATCAACTGCTGTCCTGGATCATCTACACCCGTACATAGGCTCTAAAACTCAGGCAGGCATAGCAGGAGCACATTTTTAGCGCTAGTAAATTGTAGCTCATTAGGCCTAACGAGGAAAAAGAGCACTGAGGCCAGGCACAGCCCCTGCTTTCCGCCCAGCACTGCCCCACTGGCCTCCCCTGGCCTGGGCACACCAGCATGTGCCGCAGTGTTGGGGGTCTCCCCAGCTGTTGTCCAAGCCGTCCCACTTTGCAGGGCAGAGAGATAAACACCACAGGAGAGGAGGAGACAGGACAAGCACAGGGAACAGCATCCAGCAGCAAGGTAGAGGGCAAGGAGGACCAGCTAGGGAGAAGGGTGCCTGCCAGCAAACTTTAATGGGAGGGAGGGAGGGAGAAAGAGGGAAGAAAAGGGAATTTCAGCTCTTCTTTTCCCCTGGGAACCTCAAAAATGCTCTGCTCTACAAGGAGAAATGTGCCCCAAATATTTCACATCTCTGCTTCTTCATCCTTAGCTTTGGGGATCAGGATGGATTGTACACAGAGAGGAGGGGGCCAGCTCTGCCCCAAGCAGTGCTGAGGCAGGAAGTTCTGCGGGATGAACAAGCCAGTAGGAACATAACCAAAAACACTGTAGAGAAGCAACACACATCCCTCAACCTGAGAGTGTAACTGCACAGCTCACACTCCCACTAGAAAACAACTCTCCATTCAGAACCCTGCATCTGCTTTTAGTCAAGTATTACAAAGAGAATTAACTATTCCACAGGCGACAACAGCAGCGGGGCTTGAGAGCATCTCTGGACAGGAAAGGTCTTCATGTAGATGCAGTAGATCTCCCATAGAAAATAGGATATGTGTGTATGTGCGCACAACATACTCAAGGAGCAACACGGTGAAATGACTTGCACTTCACACCTGACAGTCCTCCACCTTCCTGCTGAACACAAGACATTTTTTTCCTCACCTAGGCTATGCTTTCCCAGTTTACCCTCCTTGCCCTGGTTTGAAGATCTGCTGTGCAAATGAGCTCTGTGACTACAAACAGGACAATACCCATGGAGCTTGGAGTAACCTCAGGGCCCTAGTTTTGAGAGGGAGGGACTCATGGGGAAACCACAGGCTTTGGGTGCCAGCATGTGCCTTGCAAAATCAGAGCCTGCAAGAAAAGTGCCACAGGGAAGCAGCAGGTCCCTCCTACACTACCAGAAAGCTCTCAATAGTCTTATCCTGACTTCCACACTACATTCACTCAGTGAAGATGTTCTAACTGCTCTGTTGGTATGATAAAATTTTTGGGCCACCAAAGTTAAACTCAGCATCAGAGAGACATGACTGCAGCTGTTACAAGAGGGAATAAAAGACCACAGATTTGTCACCTTCATATCTACAGCAGCAGAAAGGAGTAACAGTTCAAGGATACAAATATTTACTGCCATCATGAGCTATATATCTGTTTACCCTGCCTGAAATATCAGCTGTTTCATTCACCCAAGAAAGTCTGGAAACTTTAACTAGAAGAAGAAAAACAAGGCTATTTTGGTATTCTGAAGCCAGTAAGACTTTGCTAGTGATGGGTCATAAAATACTTTCACTTTTCCTCTGTTTCCAAATGCTTGCTTTAAACTACTTCCTTTTGGGAGTTTGGAGTTACTAAACTAAATACTGCAGATGGAGAGGCTGCAGCCTATGCAGAATAAATGATTTAAGAACTGGGCTTGGCTGATTTATTTTTTCCTCTGTATTGGAGATAAAAAGAAGGAACACATTCTAGTAATCCCTACTCATTTTCACAGCCATTCTTGCACCTGTAACTCAAATAATGAAGCCATTTGTTATTTATATTGCACTTTCCCCTCCATTCTAGATTTCTAACGATCTGACCCTGCTTTATGGCCCTGACAAAGCCTGAAACCGGTGTGGACTTCCAATAATTGAACGATATAAGGAAAAATCTTTAACTGGAATGAAGCAGATGTTAGCTTCGCGCAGTTTCCTAACTTGATTATTCTTTGGCCACGTTAGACAAGCATTAGTGATTGATAATGATGCTAATTAACCCCTTTCCTTTCCAAAACAGTAAACCAACGCCAGCAGGATTCTGCAAACAACACACACAAAGTGTATACCAGTATCTGTTCAAAGTGGATCAGGGACACAACTTCATTGCCTAGTGCTCGACAAAAACCTTATCCTGCTGACACCAAGCTGTCTCCAAATCCTCTCTAGGAGTTAACAGCTCCAGCTGCTTGCAGGGCAGGGAGCAGACACGTAGCTCTTTCATGCAGAAAAGGTGCATGGGACAAAATCGAAGGCACTGTTTGTTTTTTTATACACCCAACCTTTCATATTTGATTATGGAGCTAGTTTAAATCACTGTGCCTTCACTAGCTGGGATGGACTTCACACTGATTCCTGTCAGAAAGGCGCTAGTTATTTTAGCTACACTTTCCTAACATGAGGACTCTGGGAATCTGGTCTGGGCTGAGATATTCATGTACCAAGGAGGGAAAGGGAAGTGCACATTGTGGAATTTAAATGGGAGGTAGAAGACGAGTAAACAAACAAGGAGCTGATCTGATTATGCAGTTGAATTTATCATGGACAATAAAGAAATTGCTTTTAAATGTAAGGGTTTGGATAAATGAATACTCCTAGCAAGTGAATAAAATGTATTCAATTAACTAAAAACCTTGTGCACTTCTGAACTGAAGTGGAATCGACTGTAATTGATTTATTTGAAACCAGAGGTTAAGGACTGAATTAGCTAAGTACAACTGGGTATTTCAAGCCACTGACTTCTCAAATGTCAAATCTCTTCTATTTTAAATATTATTTCAGCTGCGGGGCATTGCTGTCCTGATGGCTGTTCCACCAGTTAAATCTCAAATTATATTAATATTTGATTTTTGGAGGGTGGGGTAAAATACGGTACAAAGAGGAGGGCTGTCCTTGTTCACGATGAAAGAGCACCAAGCTGTATTTTGGTTCACATGCAGGAATTAGCTCAGCGTGGCAGCAATGCTCTAACATTCAGCCACCACTCACCCTCGCTTCAACCGATCGGGGTGGGCGGGGGGAGAAATAACAACTGATTTTTGTTTGGAGTATAAAAGCATGACCTAGAATTTCACTGCTGCACCTCAATCACAATGTTAAAAATGCATCCAAAGGTTGCTGAAGTAATTAGCACATTTTAGTAACTGAACACTGGTCACAGCAGAAGAGGCTGAACCAAACCTAGTCTGATTTCCATTATCGCCTGTAAAATCCTCCTTAGAAATAATACTAATAAAGAAATCTATGCAAGGTCATTTCATTTCTGTTTTTTGGTGGTTTGCTAATCCAGCAGCAGAATACCTAATATGCCCTCTCCTACCATGAAGTAGCTAATTATATGTTTAAAACATTATTTATTATGACCTTATAATGTTCTAGCATAAGACTGCTTTATACATTGACCAGTATAAAACGATTATATTGGGTACAGGTTTCAAAAAGTAACAAGCATCTGTAAATCCAGATATGAATGAATGGTATTTAATAAGATTGTTTTCGTTTAAAAATGAGTATTTATGTGTTGCTGTAGAAAGAGCAGCAATGTATTGCTGTTTATGAATGCTATTGTGCCTGAGGTTAGGATCCCACACACAATCTGAGATGCAGCCAAGAAAAACAGCCCTGATAGACAATGCTTCACTTCACCTGCTACAATACTGTGCATTTCATTTATGTCAAGAATATGTACAGTTAGGGTTCATTCACCTCATTATTTTGTTACATCTACTTTACGGTTAACCAGTCTCTCTTGGAAATAATAAATAACTGTTTTTAAAACAATTGCAGCTTTGCATTCAAAAGATCCACTTTCAATTTATAGGAAAAAATATTCACCATTTTTATAAACTAGCTGGCTCTCGAAAATAGAATTTAGACTCCATCAACTCTGTTTCTGCTTGGCAAGATTGATTTTACACTGCCTCCCATAAGTAGATTACCAAAGCAAAATGAAACATCTTGGGCTTTATCTAATGCTTTGCTTCACCAGCTCTACCAAACATCAAAATATATGAGTAAATGTTAATTCTCTGTGCAGCTTTATTGTAAACACCTCCCTTCTAACCTCCTCAATTTCTGCCTGAGCAAAAAGGGGAAAAAAGGGAGAGAGAGAGAGAGAGTCGGGGAGGGAAGGAAAGAGAAAAATCAGCCTCCACTACTAGAATATCATCAACACTTAAAGGAGACCCTCTTTTTAAAATGCCTTTACATTCTAAACTGCATTAAGTCTCCCTTCCTATGATATAACATAATCCAGCCTGATCCTGACTTCACCTACCCCCCGGGCCAAAGAAAATAGATTCAAAATCTGAATTCTTACATGTTTTTTATAGACCGTCTTCAAGACATACACTCCATTTTTTTAAAGCGAACTTCCCTGTTTCACAACTGGTTTCCACAAGAAGAAACTCCAGATAAAAATTTCAGTCCCTTGTAAACTGACGCAGCCATCTCAAAATGTCAGTCTGTGCATTCCACTAAAACATGAACCATCAATCAGAAATAATCTGTCTCCTGCAAGATTTCACTAAAGTTCACAACCGTGAGATGATTTTGTTGGCATCAGCTATGGAGCTTTTCTTTTTTCTTGAGGGGGAGGGAGCACCCAGCTCTGATTTATCAGGATAAATTTTTTTCATAGCAATAATTTTCAGTATTTTCTCCGTAATGATTCTTTTTTAAATGTCCTTCTTGAGATGTGTTTTTAAATCTCTGTTCTCCGTTAGGACAACTACATGTACAAAATTTTATAGGCTTATAATTCTGTATGCTATGTATAAACATAAATAAAAACCTAGAGGTCAACATAAATAAAATAAAACTTTTATTTTTTAAATAAAATTATGTTTTGGTTAAAGAAAAGATAGTGTGTCATTTTTGTTAGTAGTACAGACAATTTTTTATCCAAAAGAATACATTGTGCTTTATTGTGTCATTTGTCTGAATACAGACTCAGTGGAATATCTAAATGATACCCTGCTCTGAACTCCAAGTTGAAAGTAAGTTTTTATTATACTTGAGGGAAACAATGGGTTCAGCTGCTTATTGCAAGGAGCAATTGTCAAGGGAGAGTTAAACTCAATTACTGTAACCATACTGAATAAAAAATACTGCCAAGAACAAAAATACGCCTGGGTAAAGACAGCTACTGAATAAAAAAATCGACATAAAGCGTATCAAATATTTATTTATCTGGGCAACAAAGGACTATGATACATTGATAGGCATGGAAACTACTGCCGGCACAACTCAATACAACACAACTATAACTGCTTCCAATATGGCCAGTGGAAATACAGGATACCAGGTGGTCCCGAATGTTTGAAGTTCTTTGGGAAACAAAAAAAAAAAAAAAAAAAAAAAAAAAAAAAANTGTTAAAAAAAAAAAAAAAAGAAAAAAAAAAGGAGAAAAATGAAAACAAAAGAAAGGGAGAAAGAAAAAAAAAGGAGGAAAAAAAGGAAAGTAAAGCTAAATCTTGTTTTAAAAGACAATATTAATTTATTGCTCTGTTGGTGCTTTCGGGAGAAGGACAGTGGATGAAAATAACTTTTTTCATTTTCCACAACACATAAGGGTTGTAAAACCACTAACATGTTTCAAAACCTTGCCAGGGTCCAACATCACTTTATTTTATCTTCAATGAGAAACTAAATGTCATACTAATTATATATAAAAATTAATGTTTTTTTATTTGTTCAGCTGCTTCATTGTCGCTTTTAACATGCTACAATAGGGCTAAAAATGATGAATCCCAGAGAAAAACCCCCAAAAAACCTCTGATATCTAAATAAGTACCATGAACCACATGATGAACTAAGAGGGGAAGATTTAAAACCCACTAAACAAGAGGTAAACGAGATCACCAGATAAATAAAAAAAGGCTTAAAACAGACTCACCATATTTACAATTCCCATTAAATTACACATAAATAAATATATACATACATGAACACTGATTCCCTTATATAATAACCGTGAATCGTGTTGCAATAGAAAGTTCAAGTTGGTCGCTTTACCTTGGACAGGAAAAAGTTCTACAACTGAAGATATGACATGGAACCGCTTGTGTTTTGTGTTCAAGTTTATTCACAATACTGATAAAATGTCATCAGTCCTCTTTGCCTGTTGTATGTCTGCTGTTGCTGTTGTACTTTTTCATTTTTTTTTCATTTTTAGTATGGCTACAATCTTAACTGAAGTTTATGTAAGGGAAGGTGGTGATTCAGTCCGGTGAAGCTCATAGAATTTTTAAGTATTATTTATTTCTTTTTGTTTGTTTTTTTTTTAATTTTTTAATATATTTTTAGAAAAAAAAAGTCCTTTTCTTTTTAGTTTTTTTTTGTTGTTTTTTTTTTCCTCCTTTCATTTTATTTAAAAAAAAGTTCACAAATTCAAGACAGAACTTTTTTTCTTTGCTGGCTCCGTCCCCCTGTTCTGTTCTCTTAGGCTTCAAACTCGGGTAAAACGATGGTGGCAGTGGGAAAAGGGGGGGAATTTAAGCAGGAGCAAATGGAAATGTGGATGCTGGGAAAGGGTGTGGAGAGAGGGCAGAGCAGTCCTGCAGAGTCAGAGAACAGGACTGGCAGAAGGACGCTCATTCTGTTGCTGTAGCCTGGGGTGCTGGGTGCCGGGGAGAGGGAGGAGGGAGATGAATGGATCGATGGGCTATGAGGGGGAAGGGAGAGGAGCATGTGTGGGGGGGATCCTCACTTTCGGTGCTTCTCCTCTTTGTCGCCGCTTTTGGTGCTGTTGTCTGTGTGGCTGTTGGGGTTGTTGCTGAGGTACATTTTGTCCATGGCCTTGAGCGCCTCGGTGAGATAGTTCTGCAGGGCGGTGACGGCAGCACACACCGCCGGGCTCCCAAAGCCGTGCGAGATGAGGTTGAAGTGGGTCAGGCAGCTCTGGATGCCTGGCTCCAAAATGGGGTTGGGCCGCGAGTTCCCCAGGGGAGATCGGTCCTGAGCCAGCAGGTCGGTGAACTCTTTACAGATCTGTCTGTAGCACAAATGGAGCAGAGAGACAGAGGGAGGGAGGGAGGGAGGGAGGGAAGGGAAGGGAAGAGAGAGGGAGAGAAATGAACCATCACTGGCGGCAGCAAAGCCCGTGCATTCTCCCTGCTAGATTGCACAAGCCTTGGATCAAGGGGGCTCCTGCTCCTGAGCACACATACTCTGCTTTCTCCCTCTCCTCTCTATGCATCCTTCCCCCTACTTCTCACACTTCCCCGGCACGCGCAAACCTCTTCTCTTCACCTTGCGTGCACACACAACAGCATACCACACATCACACCCCAGCCCCATCCAACACACAGGCAGACAACAGGAACATGGAGATACGTGCCTCTTGCCCCACCGCTCTCTGTATCTCAGCCCCCAACACTCTCCACAAACACACATCCCTGACCAGCTGGGGTTTGGAGCACAAACACAGTTTAAAGTTCCTGAGCAGGCTTAATAGATAGGCTGTGATATCCAAAGGTAGGCTAAGGAATTTATCCATATTTTAGAAGATTCCTTTTTGGAACCAGAGAGAGATGTGGGCCTCTTCCTTCACAAGGCTAAAACACACACCTGTGTGTCAGGAAGAACGGGTGAGGGCAGAGCCGGCAACTGAGGATTTAAATTAGGGTATACTGAAATGTTTATATATGTAAATCTCTATCTCCAAATCCAAAGGGACCTTTCCACAGAGGGGAAGGCTGACGCTAACCAGCGCCTGGAAATTTCCTTCCAGGGAGGTGAGAAGGGAGGATACGAGGGCACGGTGCAGAAGATAGGTTATATCACCCACTCACTGCACAAATGATTGGAGAAATAACACACCTTACAGCAAGAGAGCTCAGAGGCATGTTGAAACAGTTCGTATTCTAAAACCCATGTTAATGTCTTGCAGCCATAAAGCAGCTCCCATCTCCTGCTTGTGTCCTCTGGCACTGTGCCCTTTGGTGACACCTCCATTGGTAATTAAGGGCTACTAAACGACCCTTTTAATTTCCAGCAAACATACCAAAACAATCATTTTCTTTTCACGCACCACCTGGAAGTCTAGGCAGACCCACCAATGATAAACTCTGCTAGCATTTTAACTGCTTACAGATTGTCATTTAAAATATATTTTTAATATCCCTGTATTTGCAAAGTAACAGAGCTGCTTAGGCAGGAAGAACCATTCCTGATTTTAATGAACTGAAATCAGTTTAATGTGCCAGTTTTATTTTACTGTCAATGGGAAGACTTCCCCTTCTACTTAAATTGATAAGCTAAGTGAATAGGCCCGGAAAATGTTTTGCTTTGAAGAATTACTGCTTTTTCTGTAACTAAACATCCACCCTCAATTTGCACAATTAGCATTCAAGGTAATCTGCGCAAACTGATTTGAAGGAAACTAAGCTGGTCTGTGGCGTTCTCCTGTACCAGGAGGGCCAACACACACCTCACAACCTACAAAGCCATCAGCCACTGGTTATGCAGCAAACAAATATCTTCACAAATAAAAGCCCCAAACTTGAGTTTGTCCCCCTCCCTTATTTCCAAGACACATGCCAGAAAGTTAAATGTCTTACTTTGTAGCTAGAAGCATGTTTTTTCTTGTGACTTGCTCGTTTGGATCGGAATGTTGTCGGTTGAGAAATTCAGCTACTGCTTTGGCAGGAAATTCTGTCTCACAAACATACCCAAAATCTCTAGCTAGATGTACTGCTTCTCCTGAATAGGGAGGCAGGGGTGGGGATGGAAAGAAACACAGCTCATCAGTACACATCGAACAGAGGCAAAAATCCATTTGAGAAAAACTCAAAAAAATCACTACATTCTATTTGGGCTTTTATTCTCAAAAGCTTGGACATTTTCTCTTTGAAAAAGTTAGGGCCAGAAATGCTAATTGCATCTTATCTTGCAGTTTTCTTTGCTTCAGTTAAAGGTAATGCAAATGCTTATTTTCATAACAATTGTTACAAGTGAAATCTCACATAAGAATTTTTAAAAGTCCACATTGACTAACAGACACTTTTAGACAGAGAGGCTCCATGCACCTAGAATGTGTGCTTCGATTTACATCTCCATACCTACAGAGAGCCATTTACGTATATTTTATTCACAGCTATTTACTCTGAAAATATGTTTGCCTCAGCCACATTTCTATATTCTTTTGCAATGCATCAATGATTAATATTGATCATAATTACTCCTAGAGCTCTTCTAAATAAAATGCATTAAACAGCTAAGTGTTTAAAATTTAACTTGATCGCATATAATTATATGTTCACCCCCAAACGATTAACCATGAGAATTTTAGGGTCATTCCACCGAGTCTGTCTGTTTTGTTGATTTTCAAATCTTTGGTTTTAATTTCCTGAACCAGTTGGTTTTTACTGCAGGGCTTCCTGCCATTAGCTCTAGCTCCGGAAGAACGCATGCGCCAATTAGAGCTTCAAAGCCTCAGTCCAGTGAGCTTGTTTCCATAAAATGGAGCGGATCATAAACAATAACAGTACTCTAGAAACTGCCTCACCGCTACGGGACTCAAAGCCCCAGCAATGTTTATACTATCATCTCCCCAAAATTAGCCACCATCACTAAGTTATCTGAAGATCAGGCCTCTGGTTTTGTTTTTTTGAAATATCATTCTTTTCAAAGCCATTGTACGTGAAAGCCAAACAGAACAATGGATTACCATAAAACCTTCTCCATATTCATTAACATCACAAATAATGTTAAGCATCTACCAAATCTAGACTTTTTACAAGTTTTCCCCTCGTGATTTTTTTACCACAGCATGTCAATGCAATTGCAAAGCCTTTTCAGAAACATGAAGACGTGGTAATTTTCACACAGTATAAATATAGTTTGTTCACTAATCCTGATGTTTAAAAAAATGACGCCTGGCATCACCGCAGAGAGCTTCTTTCCCCGTTCCTTTGAACATGAAACATTTCTCACAGAATGCGAAGCGACAACAAAATAAATTCCCGCCTACAAAACCAAACTTAAGCTGAACCTGGACGGCTCAGGCTGAGTTTAAAAGCTCTTTACAAACTGAACCAGTCTAAAATGCAGCCGAACTCATAAGTAAGGGAAAAGGAGAGGGGTCTATCTGCAGGCCTCAGACATACTTTGTGTCAGCCAGCGTGACACAGCCACAGCTTCAAAACTAAATGTCTGCAAACTCTTGAGCTTCCCACCTCCCCCTACAGACAGCATAGGACATCCCAAGGCATTAAAGCAAGTTGCACCTTTTCCGGCCAAAGCAAGCAGAGGAGAATGATATAGCCAAGGGAACATGTGTTCTGAAAATGAGAACCAAAAGGGAGTGGGGCCTGGCAGTGGTGCAACTTTGAGGCTTTCAGGACACCATTAATTCATGGCTGAGGTCAAGGATTCCCAAATTAATTCAGGAAGTAATGGTCACGCATTTCTCAAATGCAGATGTCAGAAAAGTTAAATGATTTACTGTTGTGTGGCTACAGACTGGGAGGGAGAACACACTCAAAGTAGCTGTAGTTTCTGACATTTAAAATTGCTTGGTTGTCCACCTGTGGCAGGAGAACAGCAGTGAAGTATTAGAGGCTCTGCTGCCCGTAACTTCCAACTCGATACTCATGGGTCTCTTATGGGGCTCATAAGCCCACAATGCCCCTTCACAGGGATCCTTCCTGTGCTGCTCCCAATGAGATCTGCTTACTCCACAGAGGGATTATTCATTTGAATGAGTGAGCAAGATGGGGCCCTGAAAACATCTAGTTCGGAAACTTAAAAGCAAATAAATAATAGAACGCTTTGCTGAGTTTGCAGGACTCGCACAAACCCGTTTCAGGTTATAACAAAAAGCAGAGGCACACAATTAGCCTGATGTTTTTTTAAGACACAGAAAATAACGCCCTTCCAAATGCCAATGAGCAGCACCGACTCTGGGAAAGGAGAAAGAAAACCCGAACGACCCAACAGCAAGTCTTCTCCCATTTGGCAAAAGCAACAGGCACATTTTCCAAACAAGCCCTCCCAGCTCTTTGAGTCACTTACCCTCCACGAGTGATGTGAGCAAGGTAACGTTAGCAGCTTTACGCCTCCCGGCTGGCAGGTTTAGTCCTATTTTGTCCAGTTTCTCCCTCAGAGATCTCCCTCCGTTTTTAGACTTCGCCCTGCTCCACACAGAAAGGGGTTGAGAAATGGGGCTTGGGGGAACACCTGCTCCTACTCTGGCTCCCACCCATCCGTGCCCCCAACACATCCTTTCCCAGGGAAGAGAATAAAGGGTTTAGACACAAGGGATGGGATACATGGCTGTGGGAGGCTCAAGACCAACTGTTGCTGAAAGCTGAATCCCAGATACAGGCATGGTGCTTTGGATGCTTCCACATCTAGAGAACAGCAGCCCCCACTAAGGTCTAGATCAGCCCCAGAGCTGATGTAGAGCTCTATGGTGTCTCCCTGAGCTCCCAAAGTGCCATGGACACAGATGCAGCTTCTCCCCAGGCGTGAAGGGAGGAGGCAGCCCCAGAGCATCACTGTCCTCACACCAAACTCAACATGGCCCATCTGTGGCTTCGCAGCAGAGCTGGGCTAAGTGGGGCTGCAGAGAGATGGGAGCTGCCTTAATTAAT
>VWZV01007759.1:861126-934481 GCA_013397155.1 Irena cyanogastra
CGCCCGCCCGCCCCCGCCGCTCCCGGGGCACCGGCAGCGGTGCCCCCCGCGAGGCTCCCGAGCATGCCCCGAGCGTCCTGCAGCCGCTGGACCCCTGCCCGCTTCGCCACGGTGTCGCGTCCCGGTGCACCCCCAACCGCGAGCAGAGGGCAGCTCTGTCCGCCGGGGTGCCCGCCCGCGGCCGGCGAGGGGGCGGGCGAGCCCTCTAGGCTTCGCCTTCCCCCAGGGGGCCGGTGGAAGGTTATCTCGGGGGCAAGTTGTCAAGGAGTATATGGACGTAGTAGTAGCAGTAGTAGTAGTAGTAGTAGTAATAATAATAATAATAATAATAATAATAATAATAATAATAATAATGACAACAACATCAGTAGCCCAGAAAGGCAAAGCACCGGGACGGCTGAACTAGCCCAGATGGGTGACGGAAGCATTGCAAATTGCCTGGGGAGTCCAGGGAGGAACAAAGACGTCTCCCCCAGTGCAGACACTTTCCAGCCCCTGGCACGGGGGCCGAGAGGGGGCGGGCAGTGGCCGGCGCACCAGGCTGGCCAGGGTCTGTCCCGCCGGGCTGCGCAAGAGCGGCGTGGAGTGAGGGATGCTGCGTTCCCCCGGGGGAAGCTGGCCTGCGACTGCCTTTGGCCCTTGGGCCTCTCCGTGTCCGTACCCCTTGTCCCCGCCCACTTTTTGTTGGGTTTTTTTTTCCCTCGGGGATTCAAGTGCCGAAGTGCCCTGGAAGCTCTCCAGTGTGTCGCGCAGCCCTGATTTCACACCCCGAAAAAGTGAGGAAGCACGGACTCTGCCTCATTTCTAGGGACAGGGCACTGGGGGTGTGGGGAGAAGCAGTACTCCAGCTACAGGATTTTGGGGAGGGATGCAAACAATTTCCACTTCGCAGTTGCACAGCAAGCCCTTTCACATTTCAGAGACAGATGAGTGGGGCATCATGTCCCAGGTATGGGATAGTTTGAGGGTTCCTGGATGTCGGGGTGCGTTGTCACCCACCAGTGAGGCTGTGTCGGGTTGGGTCCTGGGCTGACCCCAGCCTCCAGTAGAAAGAAGGGGATCACACCCGCTCGCCCCATCATAAGGGCTTGAATATAAGGACCTTACAGAAGGGAGTTCCTTCACTGTCTTCAGGCAGGTGGGAAGAGAAGCAAGAGCTGGTACCCGCAGCCGTTGGATCCCGGGGGAGCGCCGGGGCCGCGGGCAGTCGAGTCGTCGGCTCCTGCAGGGCTTCGTTTATCGTCCACCGCCCCAGCGAGCCGGAATCGGCGGAGACCGGGCACCCTCGGCGGAGAGCGGCGGCTCGGGCGCGCTGGCGGGGCGGGGCGCGGTCAATGGGCCGTGCGAGGCGCGCTTCGCACCGGCGCTCCCAGCGCCGGCCCGCGGTGTACAGTTAGCGTCAAATTACAGCAATTAACCGGGCACCGGAATTTAATTACACAGCCCTGCCCCTTTCCCACCCCCCTCGGTCCTACGGAGCCTCCTGCTCGGGGACGACGCGGAGCAAAGACGGCTCCGTCCAAAACGGGAAAGGGATGGGGAAGATGCGCGGAGTTTTCGTGGCTTCGGAACCCTGCGCCTCTCCTTTCCCCGCTTGCTGCTCGCCCTGCCCCCTCGAGTCGTCTCCAGGGGGCGGCAATTTTGGCCCCGTAACGATTATTTAAAATGTCAGCTTTTATTGCTATTTTGCCGAGAGGGGTGGGGAATTAATTCAATTTTAAGTTGTCCTTCTGCGAAACGTTCGCAGTAAACTTGGGTGCCCCATATCTCCCGGTAGGATCTTTCCCTTCTGCCTAACTCTAGCGGCTCCCACAGAGGGTTAAATCTCTGGGCTCAGGACCTGGCTCCCATAGCCCGGCTCTGCCCCGCGGCACTCGGCAGCGAGGCGGCTCCAACACAGCCGGCCCGCGGGGCGTGAGCCGGGCTTTCGGGGACTATAGCCAGCCCCGGCTCGCACTGGGCTCATCCGTGCTCTTTTTATTAGCCTAGGGGAAGAAGGCATGGGCTGGGCGCAGAGCCCGAGGTTGTGGGGCGCTCCTTTTCCCCTCCCTGGGGCATTTGGTGGCCGCACTTCGGGGGTGAATTCGACTTCCCTGGCCCGGGCGCCTTTCCCTCGCAGCCTTGAGGGCACACCCGGCCCATGCAAGGGACTGAAATCGCCGCACCCTGAGCTACTGTCATCCCTGAAGTGCCAGCTCTGTCTCGCCCTGCCGCCTGCCTCCTCCCTGTGCAAAGGGAAGCTGAAGCTGAGGCACCTTCTCCCCACAAACAAAACTGTCTTCTAGCGCAAAGACGTCCTCCCTCCTCTATGTCACACCGTCTGGTTCACAGCTCGGTAGTGATTTTGGCAGGTGGCTCCGAGGGAGTCATCGCAGAGCTCTGTGCCTCCTGAGTTATTTCCGATGGACGCGCTGGGTCCCACCCCGTGTGTCACAGCGCGGGTAGCACACGGGGCAAAGCCCTACCCGCTTCCCTTTCCCTCCACCGGCAGCTCTCTTATGGCTAAACCCCGCCACTGATCTCTTCCCAACGAGGAAGTAGGGAAGAGATGTTCTTGGGGGCCATTCCCTTCCCGGCGTCGAGGTTCCCCAGCCGGTCTGAGCTACCGAGCTCAGCCCTGAGTGGTCCCACCAGCCCAGCTCCCAGATGCCGGACGGGTCTTTCCTACTCCCTCCTGCCTGTTCTGCTGGCCCCCAAGGCGAGCCAAAAAAACATTTAGATAAATCCAGCTTCTGATTCTCTGTGTGGAGTTCAGGCTTGGTTATTCTTCTCACTATTGCTTTCCAGTTCTCCCTGCCCCAGTGCCGCCCGGCTGGGGAGAAGCTCAACGCGGCTGATTTCCGCCGGCTCACTGACACATAAATAGCTTGTTGTTGTTGTTGTTGTTTTCTTTTTTTCTTTTTTTTTTTTTTTCTTTCTCTCAAGTAATTTTTGGCAGTGGCCTGCCTGCGCCCGCGGGGCCACTTGCAGCTCAGGCGGCCCCGGAGCCGGCAGAGGCGCCGCTCCGTGCCGCGCGGGACAGATAGCCCGGGGTGGGCTCGCTTCCCGGCGGAGTCGGGAGGAAACACCCCCGGCCCCGTTCTCTGCCCAGGCTGAACTCCCTTCGTCGATATTTTCAGAGGGAGAAAGCAGAGGTTCAGGTTGGTGTGGGTCCACCTCGGCTTTACGAGGCTGGGGGAAAGCGCGGTGGCCGCTGTCCCCGAGATGAGAATTGCCTTCACTGTGGGCACGGGGCGTCTTCCTGGACTCTCCTTACAGCAGAGAGGGGGCAGAAAGAAAGAGGCAAAAACCGGCAGGACATAAAAACACCCCGAACACCGCAAACCCTACAAAACAAAGACAAGAAAGGAGAAAAAAAAAAAAAAGTACAGCTACTCCCCGCCCTTTTTCGCTCGCACTTTGCGGTCCAACACAATTCAATTACTTTTGGGAGGCCAGTGCCAGAGAAGGGGAGGTGCTGTGTCTCGGATGTTAGCGGAGAGGTTTTTCCTCTGTTGATTTGGGGGTTTGTGTCTTGTTTTTATGCCCTGCTGTAGGGGAGACGGGTCCCCGAGCAGAGCAGTCTCAACCCTGCGGCCAGTGGATCCGGGAGAGCCCTTCCGATGAGCGACTTGAAATGTTGCAAAGGCGAGAAAAGAAAGGATAAGAGCAGAAATCCGTATGCGCCCGTGACCGCCTTGCCTTGTCCACTGTGCTGTCTCCCAGCTATTCAGCCTAGCAGAGTTTGGGGTTTTTTCCCAAGCCCGTTTCCCACAGGAGAGAAGCTCACCGATTGCAACAGGTCGCTTCAGCTGCTCCAGGGACTTCACAAAACCAAGTGCCCCTTCCCTGTCCTTCCTCCTCCGGCTCCCCGCGTCGCGACTTTGCTCTGGGATATGCTTTGGAGGAGGAAGAGGGACGTTCCGCTTGGACAAGACGCGGAGCCGTCGCCCCTGCGCAGCCTCTGCAGAGGAGCAGGAGGAGAAGGATGAGGATGCTGTGTCCCTGAATTACGGCACTGTGGTACCTTTCCGCGCGTCTCTGCCATTCCCCCTTACACCCCACACTCCCTTCTGAGACCCTCTTTGCCCCCGGCCCGGTATGTGAATCCCCAGAACGTTGTCAGGAGGCTGATCAGTTTGGAAATCAGCAAATAAATACTTATAAATGCATACGAACAACAAGTTCTTTCAGTGCCAAATGACGGTGTGGGAGAGGTGTTTTTTTTTGGAAGCAAGATGAAAACTTTTATTCGGAGAGGGGAGAAAAAGCGAAGTTTTTTTTCCAAGGAGCACGTGTGTCTCACCTGCTCCTTTAATATTTATTTGCTAAACTAACTACACTAAACCAACTAAACAAGCAAAACCGGCAAGTAATCAGGAGTTAATAGTGAGCACACACTGCGGTGCCAATGCAATCCAGCTACCGACGACTGGCCGGTGTTTGCATGAGCAACCACATAGTACAAATTCCCATGCTCTAGACCTCGTAGGGAAAGGTAACCGGTACATTCGGCTTCACCAGATACCTTTCTCAACCTAGGCCCTTACGGGCTAGCTGCTGTCATTGCCGTGTCCAGAAAACGACCTCCTAAAAAGATTATCCCTATGAGCAAAGCATTGGTGGGGTAAAACTCCGGGCTTTGTCTTTTTTTGGATTCCCCAGGGAGTAGTTGTATGGTCTCAAGTACAAATGTGGTGAGGTGTTTTTGTTGTTGTTGTTTTTTTTTTTTCCCTTGCAAAGCATAATAAATTCATGCTAGAGATACCAAGTACTTTTGTCTTCAGAAAAATAAATCTATCCACTATATGCATGTCAAGATCTGATTATTTGTTCACTTTAACTTGGATGCTTTCTTCTGTTGTACATTTCATTTTCTAAACAGACAAAACCCACCCAGTTTTAAGAAAAAAATTGTATTTGCAGCTTGGAAATAAAATTGTAGTATTTTCTGGGCAATTCTGGCTGCTCACGTGTCCTTCAAAAAGCTTTTGCATTTGAAACACAGGCAACTATTTTGCCAACAAACTCATAGCTGCAGTAGATTGCAGTTTTACTGATCATGCCACCCCAAAATATTTACAAATAAGTTCTACTTTACATTTATTTTCAATTTTTCATCAATAACATTGTCAGATGAAATCCAGAAAAGGATATGCTGCCTAAGGTCCTTCAACACGTCGTGTTTGATGAAAGGGTTATTGCTAATTATAAATGTTTTGGGGAGGGCTGCTTTTCTCTAGGCAAAGCTTCACTGTCTTTGCTACCCCCTTGCCCTAAAATCCACTGATGCAAGTGCACATATCCTGAGTACAAAACACAGTTACACTCCAGCATTAAGTCTCCACATGGGGAGTTTTGCTTGGATTAAGATTTCGAAACTGAGCCCATAATAAGATATGCCATAAAACCTCAAACAACCCTCCTCCCTCAGGGATATTTATCTTACACATTTAATTGCCCAGTAAAATAAATTCTGTATGTGTACACTTATATGGGAAGGATTTTGATCTGGTAATTTCAGTGTATCTTCTGATCTGTAGCAGCTTAGAATGACATCCTTGAAAACTGTGGAGAAGCAGAAACTGTGCCCTGCTAAATAATGCCTATTCAGCTGCTAAATATTTACACATAGCCAGGAATGAGCTTTCCTTGTAATGCTATCTCTTAACCCTATATTAGCATTCAAGAAGAAAAACAAATGCAAGTCATTTAAGCATAGGCCAAATCCCTGCTTCTGCTAAAGCAAATAACAGAGCTCCACTGACTTGCATGGAGCAGAATGGGGCTCCTTCATGTTACCTCCATGTCATATTAACACTGTCATTTTTGTAATGACTTTCCTCTTACAGCACTCACTGCTGTATAATAAGTTTTAACAAACCCTTGAGAAGTGCAGTGTTATTAGTTTATCTGCTTTACAGATAAGTCAACTGATGCAAGGGGAAGATAAGGAATTTCCCCAAGGTCTTGCAGCTGGTTTGCTTGAGATCAAGAGAAGGAAAGAAAACCAAGAACAGGGATGGAACTAACCACCAGAACATGTTCCATAGCCAGGAAAGTGATACGAAGAGGAGGAGCAGGCAACTGGAAACTCCATAAAACAGGCCATTTCCACTCTGGTAGCTCACCACTCTTCGGTGGCTAAGCTTGGGCACTCACATTTCAAACTCTCAGCTTCTCCAATGATACTTTGGTGTTGCATCCATCCTGGCATGACATGATATAATGGAAGTGGAATTTCATTTTTAGTGCACTGAATAAAACACCCTAATAAGACATGTTTAGAAAACAAAGCCTGGTATTACCCACAGCAGAGTTTTAATAAAATCTACTTTGATATTCCTATGCTAACATTGGAACTGCTGTCTGCAAGACATATATTTTAAAGTGTCAAATAATTACAATAAGACATATTACTGGAAAATGACTGTTGGAGGCTCTGACGTCCAAACCAAAATTAATCTGCACAAAAAAACCTCTTAAATGATTTTTTTTTTAGCAAGAAACTTCCAGACCTCTAGTCTTTAATCTAGCCCAGCTTGTATGCAGCTGCAATACATTTAGCCTTTAACATTAGCTCTAGCCATTGTCCTAGGACATGTCTACACCCCATGACACTTTATGGTATTAAAAGAATTGCTGTGTGGCTGCAGCAACTTGTCACTAAAATATGTCACTCAGTGGAGAGCAAGACAAAACCAAACCAGTTAAAAACATGGCTTTTTTTCCATGGCAGCTTATGCTATGGGCATAGTTTGCTTGGCTCAGTTGGGTTTATGTGGTGTTTGATACCAAAATGTCCTGCCTGCCTGACAACTATAGAGTAAAACTTCTGGAGGTGAGTGAAAGAGCAGGCTGTACACTGGATAATCTGGTGTAATCACTCCATATAGCCATTGAAGGAATACCAACCCGCTATATGTACAATCTAATTGCAGTCAGGGGCTGATGAAACAGCTCTTGCTCCAGCCTCCTCCCTCTGCCAAAGGGAAACGAGGGCGAGGGCGCGGTTGGAGGTTATGGCTGATGAGCACCCACATTACAGCTGTCCTGGGGAATTTCACCTTGGTGTCCATTCCACAGGCACCACCACGCCAGGTTCAGCTCACGGGGACTGACCAGACAGAGGTTTAGACCGTCATCTTCACACCCAGGAGCGCAAACACTTGCACACTGGACAAACGAACTTTTTATTCTCCAAAGTGTTGTATCACCATGCTGATACAATGGCACTTTTCCAAATTCATCTGGGAAGCTTGTCCAGAACAAATTTGACACCATGCTTGCAAGCGCCGTGCAAGAAGGTCAAAGAGATGCACCAGCCTCCCATGGGAATCAGACCCCCCGGACACACCTGGGCACATCCCATCTCTCCTCAGGACTCCCCTTGGGAGAGGCACAGAGTCATTAGCAGCCAGCAGCCACCCAGCCTGTTTACACCGCGCAAGTGTAAGCGATTGCGAAGCCCCAGTGCGTTTGCAAGTGAAATCAGTCTTGAGCTGATGAGCTGCTCCCTTAACGCTGCTCTCTTCGGAGCGGGAGTGAAGCCCTCCGACTGCATCGGCTGAGAAGCCTGCCAGAGAGAAGCGATAAAGGAAAAAGGCTCAAGCTTGGGTTTCTTTTCCTGAGACTTTGGCGCCCCTGTGTGTCTTCTTTTCGGGAAATTCAGCTGAAGAGCAACCCCAGGCTTTTCTCCCTTTGACCTAGCAGCAGAAACACTGCACTCGAAACGAGGAGAGCTCTGCCAGGACAGCCTGGATGATGCTACCCCATGGCCTGACTCTAATTTGAGCTGTGCCATTTCCACTCCTTACCTCTCCTCCTTTAGATGCTGGAGGATTGCTGGAATTGCCTTCTTTGGCAGCTTTATCCAAGGTGACTAATATCCTTAGAACACCACTTCCTGGAGTCAGGACATTTATCATTAGCTTTTCTATATCCCTTTATCTCCCAGTATGTCTGAGGTCCAGACTGGAAAGGGCCTTAAAGACAACAGGTTAAAAAAAAAGCATATAATGTATCTTAAATTATCAAAGTGTCAGATGTACAAACTAGACAGCAATACATGTGAAATACTTGTCTATATCTATCTCTGCATCAGGGTTGCACTACAATCAATTTTTCTTCAAAGGTGAAGGCTAGAGGAAATTTGACACAAAAATTTAGCAAAATCCTAAGATGAATTGTAAATATTTTTTTTTCTGTGAGGTAGTTCGCATTATTTATTCATTCCATATCTTCAAAATAACTGTGACACAGAGGAATGAAGTGAGTCGCCTAAGGGTACAGGGATGTGGCAAGCAGCTGGACACAGAGGAAGGAAATCCAGCCGGCCTGAGTTCTGGCAAGATTTACTCTGTTGGAGGTCCTGGTACAAATGGGCTCTGCAGAAATGAGTCTCATAAGTCTTTGTCCCCTTTCCTGCCTTCCAGCTGTCAGTCCTCATTTCAAAACAAGTAAGAGATGGGCATGTCTGAGGGGTGTGGTGTTTATTTGGGGCTATTTAGAAAACATACAAACACACACTCTGCAAAGTGTCACTGGAAAAAATACGGCATGCAAACACAGGCAGGCTATCACTTGCCCAGAGTCAGCATCACCTGCTTCACACTCAACCTGGCTAACCTGGAAAAGGCCCTCCTTTCTTGACACCCGTGCCTGCCTTTAGACAGATGGCCCAGCTGTAGACAATGTAGATGTAGGCCTACCCTGCCTATATTTATGGGCGGGGTGGTTACTCTGCCTTCCTTTCCCACCTGGAGCACTTTATACTCCTTTCACCAGCTCTTCCACTGTAGCCTTCCTTGTCAGAGGTAAATCTGCTCCCTAAGGCAACCACACCAGGGGAAACTATCCCAAAATACTTCTCCCACCTGCTTTCCCCCCCTCCTTATATCTTTCTTTTTTTCTTTCTACCCTTCCTTCATGCAGTATCAAGTTGCCCCACCAAAGTTTTTGGTAAGGCGTGCTGCTGAATTCAGGTAGCCAGCCTAAAAATAACCCTAAAGAAAAAATTAAGGCATTGCTTAATTCAGGGGACTTGCCCTGTGTTAAGACTTAGGTCGTCTATCTTGATGCCTGTTCCCCTGCTGGATATTGGCATGCCTAACCCCTATCTGGTCTTGCATGCTGTGGGCTGTATTTCAAAACCTAAGAACGAGCTGCTACTTAATCTTCTTTTAGACCCTTTAAGGAATGGATCTTTGCTAACAGTCTAGTCCTTATGTGGAACCTTCTCAAGAGTAAGAAAGCCTTTTCCCTTGTTCCTGAGAGACTGCTCCTGGCAACACAACCGGTGGGTGACATTCTTTTCCTTGCCTCAATTTTCTGCTTTCCCCTCACAGAGAAAAAGTGGTGCTTCTTTATTTCGCAAGCCTGGCGACATTGGTCACAAAAGCTACTGAGTGTGGGGTCAAACTCATCCTAGGATCATATGAAATTGATTTCCAGTGCAGGAAAAGAGTTTCTGTGTTTTTCCCCTATGACAGGACCCATTAACTAAATAGGGGAAATATCCCACTTGTAAGGGAGCACAGCACAAACACTGCTCCTAAGGGCTGTAAGCCCCAAATGCCTGCACTAATGGGCAACAACTAATGTGTTGGTTTGACCAGGTTTACAGGCTGTTGATTGTGCATAAGAATTTAGAGCATGAACAAAAAAATTGTCCCATAAATGGGCTGGCTGCATTTTAAACTAAATTAGCCCCACAGTGAATGGCCTCCTCTACCGTATTACAGCATGACTGAGCCTGCACTGGGGATTGAAAGGAATTCATGTGGCTGGTTAAGAGCAACACTATTAAGATTATTATTGGGGGCTAGACCAGCCCCAATAGGAATGCAATTATTCAGGACCTTTGAGCTACAATTATGTGCGACAGAAGAAACCTAAATATGATGGCAGAGAGTATTTGGGCCTTTATGGCTAAGTAAGTCACAAGCAGACAGGGCTTAGGGCTCTGACAGACAGGTTGTGGTGAAGCTTGCTGTACTGGTTGAAGATGTTTCCATCTCCAGCCACTCACTCCAATAAAAGAGCTGGCAGAAGGGAATTGGTTCCTCAGCCTCAGTTGTTCTTGGTAGAAGCTCAGCACCTCAGGCTGTGGTTTCACACCACGGAGAGTTCAATGACAATAGCAGCCTTAAGGGATTCACACCCTCTTCCTCAGACTCTTGTCAACTTTTTGCAGACCTGCTGGACTGATTCAGTTTGTTACAGGAAAAAAAAAATAAAAAGAAAAAAGAAAGAGGGAAGGATTACTGTTCTCTCCAAATTTAAGCAGACCAAGGCCTGAAACTGCTTATAGTCTGGTCCAATCTCTCCAGTCAGCTGAAGGCATAGGATGGGAACAGTCACCAATTTGGAAAACACGGCCTTACCTTAAACTGCTGCCGAGGACGATTTTTTCCTGCCTCTCTTTCATTCCTGTGCCCGGAAAGTGGTTTGCCTGCTGCTGCTTGCAGGCTCTCGGAGGACGGGAGCGCTAGTCCTTACAGGCAGTCTCTCCTGGCTGGACTGCGCCCTGCAAGCAAGGAGACAGAAGGCATATATGGTATTGGAATGGAAGCAGCGTGGACAACAGTGTTTGGAATAGCACGAAATTCTGCTGATGTTTTCATCTGCGAGTTCGTCCCAGCCGGTTTACACGCGGCAGGAAAAAAACTACCTCTTTGTAATGGGTGACTACCTACAATTTATTGGAACAGAGCTGTTGCTAAACACATGGAGTAGCGATGTATTAACACATTGTAAAAGGCCGTTTGATCACCATGGGATTCCAGATGAGCTAACAACAGAAAATAAGCCATGATTCACAAATGACTCATTTCAGCATTTCTCTTTGATGCAGCAGTCCAAGCAAGCCCTGTCTATGCACATTCAAATGAGTTCACTGAATAGTCATTGAGCCCAGCCATGCCGTGCTTACAAAGTCTTTTTTTTTTTTTTTACAAAGTGTAAGTACAGTTTTTAAGTATAAAAATTGGGCAATTTCTAGTAAGCCGCGCCAATGCGTGACTCCAGTCACTCCTGCCGACAACCCCTTCCGACGCTTAAAAACTCGTCACCAAATATTAGTTTTCCGTGATTCGAGCCCTCCAAGTGCGGGGCTCCTGAGCAATCACATCCCGTGGTTCGAGCATCTCTTTCAGGTTGAAAATTACAGCAAACGGTGTGATGTCCCAGCGGGACGCTTTTTCCACGGGTTCGCCACGGCAGTGCCCGCTCCTGCCTTGCGTTGTCCATACCCTGTCCGTCTGCCGGCGCTGCGAGCCGCCCTCTGCCTCCTCGTCTCCCCGCCGCGGGCTGCGATACTTTATCCAGCATTGCCATCCAGCGGCACCGGCGACAAACGACAGCGCAGCTTGCGGATGGCAGCGGGGACCTTCTGCAGTTTAAGCGCTCTCTCCGGCGGAGACGAGGCTTGACAGGCAGGCCCGCACTCGGGCAGCAGCCTGACGGCCGGATGGAACAAGTCATTTATTGCCAGCCTGCAGCGCCGCTGCTCGGTACCAGCCGGCTGCAACCGGGATGCCGCGGAAAAGGCGTCGTTTAACGTAGGCAGGGAATGGAGTACTGCCTGAAAGGTACCTGGCCCCTTTCAAAGAATGCCTGCCAGTGGATCCTGCTTTTATTTGAAGTTTTCTGCTGTGCACCGTTTGTTGTTTTTTTTTTTTTTTTTGTTGTTGTTTTGTTTTGTTTTCCCCTGGTGTAAATTCACAGTGCTTTAACAGTGAGAAGTCTGCTGTAGTATTCCTCTATGGATTGCAGAACTGAATAGATTATAAATGGTCACTCTAATGCACTCATCTAGCCATACTTTTTTTTTTTTTCTTCTGCGATGTTGCTAGCCAGGTTGCTCCCCAAAACCTCAAGCATTATGTGACAAACACAGAAGACTACTGGTAAAAATTATCTGTGAAAATACGGGATCATTCTTTTCCCAAGAAGACTTGCAATATTTACATCAATCTAGTCTTTGAACCATATCTATCACCCATTCACTCTTCAGGGCATAGCCATGTGTCATTTTCTGCTGCCCAGAGGGAAAGCCTCTCAATCAGCAGGGTTGCAAAGGACCAGAGCCCAACCCAAAGGAGCCATTGACAGCCATTTTTCACTACTGTTTGGACGAAAGAAAACTGACAACCAACTGCTTGTGTTTAAATTATAACATTTGTCATCAGTCCTAGCAAACTGGGGAGGTCCAAGTTTACTGGAGGTTAGTCAATGAAAAGACTATCCCCAAGAAGGGTTGGAAGAAGGATCGGAGGAAATACAGGCCTGTCAGCCTGTCCTTGGTGCTGGGAAAGGTTATGGAACAGATCATCTCGGGTGCAATCACATGGCATAGACAGGACAATCAGGGAATCAGGCCTAGCTAGCACGGGTGTATGAAAGGCAGGTCCTGCTCGATCAGCCTGATCTTCTTTTATGACCAGGTGCTCTGCCCGGTGGATGAGAGAAAGGTTGCGGATGTTATCTACCTGGACTTCTATGGCACAATTCTGGAAAAGCTGGCAGCCCACAGCTTGCTTAGGGGCACTCTTTGCTGGGTTAAAATCTGTCTGGATGGTCACCCACTGAGGTGATGAATGGTGCCACATCCCATCGATGGCTGGTCACTAGCGGGGGTTCTCCTAGCTCAGTATTGGTGACAACTCTGTTTAATATCTTTATCCATGACCTGGATGAGGGGATTGAGTGTACCCTCAGTAAATTCATGGATGACACTTAATTCAGCAGGAGTGTTGTTCTGCTGAAAGGCAGGAAGGCTTTGCAGAAGATCTGGGCAGGCTGGACTGAAGGGTCAAGGCCAATGGAACGAAGTTCAGCATGACCAGGTGCCAGGCCTTGCACTTTGGCCACAATCCCATGCAGCTCTACTGGACGGGGAACAGAAGTGGCTGGAAAGCTGTGCACTGGAAAAGGACCTGGGGATGCAGATTGACAGTGCCTGAGCATGAGCCAGCTGTGCCCAGGTGGTCAATAAGGCCAAGGGCATCCTGGCCTCTATCAGGGACAGTGTGGCCAGCAGGACCAGGGCAGTGATTGTCCTGCAGGATTCGGCACTGGTGAGGCCACACCTCCAATCCTGTGTTCAGTTCTGGGCCCTTCACCACAAGGAAGACACTCAGGGGCTGGAGTTTGTCCAGACAAGGGCACTGGAGATTAGAGAGTTGCGTGAGGAGCAGCTGAGGGATCTGGGAATGTTTAGCCTGGGGAAAAGGAGGCCTAGGAGTGACTCTATCCCTCTTTACAACTACCTGAAAGGAAGCTGCAGTCAGGTGGGCGTTGACCTTCCAGTTAACAAGTGACAGGTCCAAGAGGAAATGACCTCAACTGAGATAGGGTAGGTTCAGGTTGAACATCAGGAAGAATTTTTCCCCTGAAGAGGTGGTAAAGAATTGGAACAGGCTGCCCAGGGAAGTGATGGAGTCACCATTCCTAAAGTGCTCAAGAACTGAATGGATGTGGCACTTAGTGCTATGGTTTAGTTGGTTTGGTGGTTTGGTCAAAGGTTGGACTCAATAATCTTGGAAGTCTTTTCCAACCTATTCTTTGAATACATAATTCTGTGGTAAGTAGTTGCATAAGAAGAGTCCAAAGGACTGTTTACTTTTTGCAAAACCTGGGTAAAAGGTACAGCACAGTGGGACTCTGTAAATCCCAATGCAGCTGCTGGACCTGCATCACGAAGCATGTCCTGCTGCCACAGCAGAGCTTATCCCTGCAGATCAGAAGGTGCTGGTTGGTGAAGAGCAGGGGCAGACTGCTTGGGGACAGTATGGTGGCCTGCAACAGATTTATCACAAAGAGCTGATAAAAAGCCTGGGTGTCTATGCAACTGAAACCAGGGTGGGCTATGTGATACTTAAGACCAGGCAGCCAGCAGGAAAAGGACCACACTCCTGGTGTTCCCATGAAAGCAGTCAGGTCCTAGAAGAAACTGAGAACAAGCAGAAGCTTCAGCTAGCTCCCCAGGCTATGTACCTTTCCATGTTGGTGTGGCAGCAGTAGGACTGGCTGGAGGAAAAGAGAGTAAGAACTCACCTTTGCAGGAGAAAGGTAAGGCAGGGGGGCATCAACAGATGATGTGCTTTAAGACTCAATCAAATAGGATGTAAAACACCACAAATTTCATTCTGTACACACAGCAGCATCACTAGAGCTTAGTCCCTGAGCAGGTTGGATATTAAATTGATCAAACTGGTAATGAAAGTGGGAATTGTTCCATCTCAGCTGACACAAGGCTGGTGACCTTATTAAAAAATATGCCAGTGTATTTAATGGGGTAGGGCAGTTTCTCAGGGAATTCATGATTAATGTGGCTATAACTCCGGAGATCCCATAGCTAATGCCCCTGGAAAAAGTCTTACTTCCGCTATGAGATGGCCCAGCTGAATTTTTTAACATGGTATTGTATGAATACAGTCACATAAATTCACCACTGTTTTCTGTCAGAGATGCAAAGTTACTCCAGAACTGCTGTATTGATTAGAGGACATGATGGCTGGACACTGCAAGCTGGGTGTGTAAGGAACCTCAGAGCCTGCTGAGGGGTGCAAAGTATCTCTCTGTGGTCTGTTCAGGCTGACCACCAGGAGCAGCTCAGTCTCCTGCACTGTTTAGTCACAACAGAAGCCACCATTTAAGACACTGAACTCATGTAATGTCTTGAGCAAGACCTGGCTTGGAGAAATCCCAGAAGCTACTGACAACCAACAGCCTGGAGCAGGGCAGTGTTTGCAACTGAGCTGTGTGTGTGTGTGTGTGTGTGAGTGTGTGAAAAGGATCTGAGAGTGAGAAAAGCAATCGTCTGTGCATCCCTGAGATGGAGCAGGAACTCAGTAGGGTCATAACATCCCAGACCAGTATTGTGTCCCCAGCAGGTGCTGAGGCCTTTGGAAGATCAAAGGAGATGTGCAGGAAATGTGGCACTTTTCCTGGCACCCTTCCAGCCTGCAACCATTCGTAGAGCAGGATCTCCTGAGAAGGACATAACTGCCATGTATCCAAAAATGGTTCTCTGTCATGAACTTGCCCAGACATGTAACAGAGCCCACAGAGATGGAATAAGCAGGGGCTTAGGGATAAAGCTGCCTGTTTTCTTCTGATTGCTGTAGGTACAGGGAAAAGTGTACATTCTTTGCAAATAAAAAGTAACATAGCAAAACCTAAATAAAGGCTTGGGGTTCAGGCCAAGGAGCATGTTCAGTGTGAGCAACAGGCAAGAAGCTGTAAGTAGTTCCCAAACAGAAATTGAGCTAAACTGGAAGAAAGGAGACAAACACTTGCAGAATTTTGACTGCAGAGTACAATTGTAATTCAAAGCAGGATCCAGACATGCTGCAAAAGAAGGATTCCAGAAAGCACCGTGAAATAACCTGTCTCAGGACAGAAAACAGAGGTTAGGACACCAGCTGCTGGGTGTCTATAGTAACTGGGCAATCCAGTAAGAAAACCTTGGCCTGGGAAAAGGTGTTTAGCATGAAAGGACCAGACAAGACAAGACTGTCTGCAGGAGCTGAGGAATGTGATGTTGTGTAAGGCAAGAGATTTCCAGTAGTTTTCTGGCCTCTTTGCCCCTTTATAACTGTCTTGGCAACTTTCCAGTGACCCACTATGGGGAGACAAGGTTGTCCCAGCTTCAGTAATGCTATCAGAGTCTGTCTTCAACCCCACGGAGAATGGTGATTGCAGCCACTCCCCTTCCCGTAAGACAGCCATAAAAGGTTTTTGTGTAAGCAGTCAAACAGAGGACCAAAACATAAACATGAGCCTCCACCCTAAGCAAAAGCAAACAGAAAGGTGCTTGGCAATTTGAAACACTCTGGAGTGAAGTTCATGCTTTTGCTGAGCAGTTTTGGGTGTGCGCTCATCAACAGCTCCAGAAGATAACCAGGAAAAAGATGGGGAGATGATGTGAGAACTTGATAGAGCCTGAAGCAGGGCTCCTTCTAAAAAGGGTGATACAGGCTTCCATATGTCTGTGGATTGCAAAGACGGGGAAAAAAAATCCCATCTTCACATTACAACTGTGGTAACTTTTACTGCAAGTTTGGAGCTCACTCAGTGCTCAGCAGCACAGGCTGCTTTGCCCAGACTCTTGGTTATACAGTGAGGAGACTCTGGCACACAGTAAAGCCTCCAAAGGGAAAACAAGGCAACAGAAGTTGAAAATCTTAGGTTAAGTCTTAAGAAAAACCTTTGAGCTACAAATGGTGACATTTTCACTGGTGGGAAGAAAAGTCCAGCTGTGCAGCACTGGTCAATTTCCTCCCCCTACAGCCAGGGTTTGTACTTATACCCGTGGTTTCCCATTACTCACAAAGAACCCGGCAGGCTCTAACAGTCAAGGATGTCTAACATTATCTCCTGAGCAGACTTGCAGTGCAGTGTGATGGGGATGCTTTCAATCCTAAAGCCCTTTGGGAGATCCCAGAGCCCCAAAACCCAGGTGATATCCCACAGATGCTGGTGGTGAGGAGAAAAATGCTTTTCCAAGGCAAGTCCTGGCTTGGTTCTACCTAAAATGACTGAAAAATCTCTCCTAGGTAGGAAGACATTAAGGACAGCAGATACCTACTACAGTCTTCTGGAAAAGACTCCTGATAATTCATTGAAGGAAAAAGAAATGGAACAGTCATCAAGCTAATTTGTGTTACGATGAGAAAAGACATGAGATGTGAAATACTTGTCAATAGCTGAACTGTTAGACTTGGCATTTATTAAGTGGTTTTTCTTTATATGCTTAGGATGAATCACAAAATACCACAAATGTTTTTTTCTTCCTGAATGGTCCAGGACTGTCCCAATTTTAATCAAACTGCAACGTTAATAGCAATTAGCAGAGATCATGAACATATTTCTAAATGATGACAAACTCCTCTTGTTACCTTTGCTGAGTGTAACAGGATCCCCAGCCCAGCTACAACTAGGCTATAGTACTGTAATATAGACCATCATAGGAAAGAAAGCTAGAAAAGACCTAGAAAATTATCAGGTCTGAACCAGTATGACCCGTAAAACTGCTGAAAAAGCTACGCCTAACCTGCCAATGAAAACCATCAGGAAAATTCCAGCCTCTCCAGACAATCTAATCTACATTTAACTGTTTATCACTACAAAGCTTCCATTAGGTCTGATCTTCACCTCTTCTGATGCTATCTAAGATGATTAGTTCTTGTCCTATGCACAGAGAACAGAGAGAATCAGCTACTCCCTTCCTGTTTGAACCAGAATTTGCTTCTAGTTTACCTTTTTTTACATATTTGAAGTCTTCCTGCCCTTTTTAATTTTTCTAATGCCACAATAAGCATATATATTTTTCAGTCATTCTTGAGAGTAGGTGTTTTCTAGATCCCTATGAGTTCTCTGCTCATGTTGTACCCGGCAACAAGTTATTTTGTCAGAAAAAAGATAATACTACGTGTTTAGAGGAGGCATTTAAAAATAATAACAGTGATCTGATCCATTATCTGTTCTCTCTGACACAGCCAGCCACCTGTACCAGCAGCCAGGGCTGTGGTAAGACTTGCTTGGCAAGGTGGCTCCCAACCTGCAAATGGAGCTGCTTTATTCCTGTAGCTGCTAACACACCTGCAGCTGGGAGCAGACCCTTGGCCATGCAGACATAAGGCTGCAGGGACACTGCCCTGACCTGACACCTCTCTCGGGGTCTAACACCAGCTGCCTCATTTCACACACCGAGGGGAACACCTTGGGCTCACGTTCATAAAGCTAGCAAGTGCCCAAATGTTTGCAAAACCCATTGCAAGCTGCCTTTGGACACTCCTCCAGGGCAAATAGTAGCTGCACATGTACATTTGTACTTTACTGTATACTAATGTGGATATTAATCTGAAGTGAGAAAACAGATCTCTATCCGTGCCTTGACTACACCAGTGTCAGCTATAAAATCTAGTCATATTTACAGAAGAAAACCAGCTTCACCACCACAGCTCTCCTGTCCTCTATCAGGACGTGTTTAATTATGTCTTGCTTTCCTGCACAGGAGGATAAATGAGCAGGGAAGAGAATGCCGTGCTGTTGCTCCTGAGCAGGTGATGAGGAGCAGTTTGCACAGAGGTGAGTACATGTCCCTGTTGGAAATTAATTGGAGACGGGAGCTGTTGAGTGCTCTGCTTTGGAGCAGTAAGTAGTAAGCCTGACTTGCAAAATGTGCTCTGCTAAGAGGCTAGACAGCTTACCTATTCCCAAAACCTTTGTACTGAAAGTCCACTGCAAATGCAGGCGAGCAGCAGAGCTCCTGCAGGGCAGGAGGCTCTGTGCTGGAGCTCGAGACGGCAGCAAGACCAGACATTGTCTGGCCCTGCTGTTTGTGCAGACAGATGTGCTCGCTGACTGTGTGCAATTAGATTACTCGATGGTTTTGCTGGACTGTGTGAGCTGAGCTAGCACTTGCCCCAGTGTGTCATTCCATCTCTCCTCCCGCTCGCTGCCTGTGCTGCTGCGCTGTGACTGTCCGGTGTCAGCGCGTCCGTCTGGGAACTCCTGCTTCAGGTAGGTTTGAATCTTCTTCTCTTTCAACAGTCAGATTATGGCTGCCTGGGAAGTGCAGGAATGGCAGGGACTGCTATGAACAAGGAAAAAGGGAAGGCAGAGGAGAGATAGGAATTAATTTTGACTGCTTTTGTGCTCAGAGTCTGCTTTCACTTCCCCTGTGCTATACAGTGCATGCATTTGCTTTCCAGCTCAGAGAGGGCATGTGAATAAGGCACGTGTTAGAGAAGACCCTGCCAGGCAGGGCTGCTCCAAGGGGAGAGTTTTAGAGATACCATGCACATTGTAGGACATCCCAAACCAACACAAGACTGAAGAAATTTCATCAGTTCAGAAGGTGTGAAGGATGAAGAGATCCTTTACCCAGGCACGGAATAGCAATCTGTGGCTACATGCGCTTCCTAACCAGAAAAACCACACTGAGGAAAAATTGTTTACTCCCTGCAGGCTCACTGTGAATTTAACAGTGGTGCCAGTTCAAAGTGGCAGCTTTGCATGAGAGGGCCAGGAAAAGGAATATCATTATAGAGATGGTTTTGTCTTAACAACAGAATAAAAAATGCCAAGTGACTCCAAATAAATATGAAATGCATCATATTCATCACTACTGACTGAGGCCAAACAGGAACTCAAAACCAATGTGCAAAACCTGTGCATCTTGCTTTTTAATTAGCTAACAAATTAGCTGAAACCAATTACCTATATTTGTAACAACCAGGAGCAGTTTACTGAGTACTGACCCTATTCCTAAGATAATATCCTCATTGTCTGGAAAGGTCTATTCCCATTCATCCACATGGAAGACATTTCAATCCCCAATCCTACTGGGGAGTATGTTTCTACTACAGGGGCCACACCAAAAACTCCTGTCAGGTTAAATGAAAATTGCTTCAGTGCAGGACCGGGGAACAAAAGAAAGGAGTGGCACTGCAAATCTCAGTCAGCAGCAGTTTTAGTTCTGCCAGCACAGAACCCTCTCACACAACCTATTTGTTAAATTGCATGGTAAATTCGATAATCTATTTTTTTTTTTTTTTTGTCTCGTAACCCTGTTCTTGCACCCAGAATATGCAGAAGTCCAATGCAATGTACAACAGAAGAAGCCAGGAGCCTCATGATGTTTCCTCGCACCTTCCTGGTGATAGGTGCCATAATATGGTTCAGATGTACGTCTAGATTTGGCTGCTCCTTGCATCTGAACTTTGGATGAGTCTGTAAATCAACAACACTAATACCTGAAAAAGACTTTTTCCATTGAGGTGGCTCATGGGACTTATATACTTTTCTTTGTTTGTTTGTTTTTTGTTGTTTGTTTGACTGGCTTTGGTTTGGTTTTTGGTTTGTGTGCTAGCTTTTTTTTTCTGGGGTGAGGAGGGTTGGTTTAGTGATTTTTGCCTGTAATTCAAGCATGGGTCTATTTCATACAGAGCAGCACAGAACTAGTGCTAACAGAGGAGCCCAACAGCTCGATTTCCCACAGCAATCACTTACATGCATGTTTTCAGGTATCTAAATATTAACTGTGCCAGAGAATCAAGGCATTGGGATTAAGAAGTAGCACCAAGCACGGAGCCCTCTTTCCCCCAAGGCTATCGGTACCGAAGGATCACAGTGAGTCTGGATTTCTGCAAAGGTGTTGCAGCAATGTCTGTGCAAGGAAAAAAACCCAAATCAACAACAAAACACACTAAGGAAAAATTAAATCTTGCATTGCACTCCTGTAAAGAGTCATCTCATTTTCTGCATGTAGCTTTACTTGTTTCACATGGACCATGCTTGTAATGCAGGCTTCAACAACTAAGAATCTCCTTACATACATACATATACACACACACATATATATATATAAATGTATATATTTTGAGATCCTAGAGCCTTTCCTAGCTGTGTAGCAGATTACACTGTGCCTACTGCAGTTTTAAAAGATCTGACAGTTCACAAGACATCTAAATGCCTTGAAAGATCTTAGCCTTCGTACTTCAGAAAAGCTACCTGCGCTCTCTTCTCCCAGCTGAGACCCCTCTCAATGAAACCCTGACTCCTGCAGGAATGCTGGCATCTTTCTCTCTGCTTTTCTCCTTCCACACCCTCCTAACTCCAGCTGGATGGAGGTCTCATGTTTAGACTATGGCAGAAGGGGAGAAACGGTGTTGCAGCCAGCTGACCCAGTGAGGAGGTGGGAAGGCTATGAATTCCACAGTCTATGGAATGCACAGAGGACAGCAAGAGGCTGCTGGCTGTAAGTCAGCAACTGCCATGGCAATCTGCCTTTCTGAGGTGTCAGACAGGAGAGTGGTGTTTATTCCTGGATATAATTCAGTGTAACAATCAAATTAGGAATGAGTTGGAAGCACTCTGGGCAGGTCTGTGCTCCCTAGGACAGCACCCACCAATGACTGAGCTGGGAGGTGTTTTCCCCTCGTGGTGGTGTTTGCCGTGCTTTTCTTTGCTAGACTTGGATAGTGGCCTCAGCTCAGGATCTGTGCACCTTTTAACAAGCTGTACTGTTGGCCTCTAGCAGCATGAGGTGAGTCTCTGTTACTCCCTGGGACTTTGCACACCTCCATTCCAGCTCCTCAGTTCCGTTGGAACTGTTCTCCTCCTGAAAGCACTGGTGTCCACAAAGAACATTGCCCTGAACCTCCAGTATGAGACAGCTATCCCTACCTGTCCTGCTGACTGCCCAGTGAGGAGTGGCTCAGCTGCTTGCTGTCTCCAGGTAAGCTTGACTGCCAGATCTGTCCTGCACTGCTGCCCCTCTTTGGGGATATTCTGGCCATAAATCCTTATAAAGCTTCTCCAGTGCTCCTCTCCTCTCCTCTCATTACAGCTTGTGACTGTATTTGATGGGCTGAAGCCACTGCCAGAAGCCTGCAATCTGCTGGAGCAGAGAATCCTGGAGGCTGTTTGGGGCCAGGATGGAAGTGCAGCTTCTGGGAGAGATCTGCCAGTGTCAGGGTTGACTTGTCTGCAAGAGCTGGAAGGTAGGTGATGGTATTTCTCCCTCTGTAGCACTGTGCACTGCCCACTCAGAACATTTACTGGCAAAATCTCAGGTGAACTGATTTTGCCTCAGCATTGCTTCACATTGGAGCAAAAGAATGTGTGTTGAGAAAAGTTTGCATGCCCCAAACATGCTGTGTCATGGCAGCAGATCCACATGAACAAATTCACAGCTAGAACAGACTTACCAAGGATTTCACTTCACTAGTCAGAGTGATGCCAAGCTCTCATTGCACAAGCATGTTATACCAGGTGTGTACACAGTTCTTAGAAATACAAATGTCTCACCAGAAAGCCTAGGGTTAGTTTAAATAGTTTAAATAGAAGGTTTTGCTAACCCAGTTCCTTGTGATGCATGTAAGCCTGGAGCTCATCACAAGTCATCCATGACTCTTAGTAGAAACTGTCAGATTTCAAATTTGCAAATGAAAATATTGCTGAAAAAACCTGATGGCTGTGACATAACTCTACACAGAGACAAAAAAAATCTCTTGCTTCTTATATGTGAGTGTTGGTGGCCCTACATGAGAAATAAAGAATAGTGAAGACAGAAATAGAGAGGTGGAAGATGGGTGAGTGGTTCTTCTTCATCCTGTGCTCTTTGGCTGGAAAATGATATGTATTGAACTGGGTTTCTGATTATTGCTTTCTAGAAATTGTATTTATACAGAATATCAAAGAGCAGAAAGGCCACAATAGCTTATATACATGCTTGATCTAGCAGTGTAATTGTCACTGAGACATATCGAAGTGGTATTTATTTCATGTTACAAGTCTTTCACAATTCAGAAGCAGTGATGACTGACACATTGGGGTGGTTAAAAAAACATCCTGCAAGTAAAAAAAAAGAATTGTATGAGATAAATATGAGGTTTTCCTGTCACAGGGTACATGCACAGAAAATTTAACAGCTATATGATACATGCAGGAAGAGTGGGGAGGAAGCAGTTAAGAACATACCTATAAATTGAATTTGGGAACACTGTTTCCCTCTGTGAAATATGTGCCATCTGCTCATTGCCAAGACAGTAATTATACAATATGTCTGTTTAATCTTCAGGGTGCTGGGGAGCAGCACCCATCTGCAAGTTGTTCTTCACTTACGCTGCTTCTACATCAGTGATGACCGTGCAAGTATTAATATTGAAAGTAAGGGCAACAGCTGCACACTCTGCATCAGATGGATCCATGAGTCCTCCAGCAGGAAGCAAGCACAGCCATCAAAACAAGCTGTTGTTGTGTCTGATGTTGTATTTCAAGAGAGACTGTTTTTGAGGAGCAATGAATTGCTCCTCTGTGCAACACTCAGATATTGCCTTTTTGCTGTTCGGAGTCATGGTGTTTCACTTCCATTTGTTTTCTACGCTGTTGATTTGCAAGCACAAAAACCTCTTAGGAGGCTGAACTTCTCAGTGAGTTTGATTTTAGCAGAAGCCTGTAAAGCACTTACTGAAGACAAGGTGCCCTTCTGAAGGAAAATACCATTCAGAGAACCTAAGTGCACCGAGTATGTCACACAGAACCACCACATCACCTGCACCCCCACAGCCCAGGAGGCCGCCTGCACCCTCGCCTATGTCATGACATTGCACAAAGAGTTTGAGACCTCCAAGCTGTTCTTCAGGGAGCTGTTCATGCTCCAGAATGTCTACTGTGTTCACGTGGACATCATTCAAGAAGCCATTTCCCTTCCAGCAGGCAATGCTGCTTTCTCAGTGCCTCCCTCGTTTCCTGGGCAAAGAGGGTGGTCTAGGGCAGCATCTCCCAGCCGTGGACTGACCTCCACTGCATGAGAGACCTGCTTGGCCCTGGCCATGCCCTGGTGCTACTTACTCAACACCTGTGGTCAGGACCTCTCCTTGAAGCACAAGAGGGAGATCATCCAGCTCCTGAAGGGCCTTGGGGGCAAGGACATCACACCCAGGGTGCTGCCACCTCCCCATGTCACCACCTGCACCAAATACGTGCACAGGGAGCAATTTTACTCTTCCTTTTCTTTCATGCTGTGGACATTCGTGTGCAAGACGCCCCTGGCTGCAAAACCTGACCATCCCTTTAGGCTCTGTGTCCGTGCCATCACCCGGCTCTTTGTGGGGTTCCTGCTGCAGGACCAGTGTGTTCTCCATCTGCTGGCATGGCACGAGGACACCAACAGCCCTGAGGGGCACTTCTGGGTGACGCCCTGCAGGATCCCAGGTGAGCATGGTTTCACTCGTTTTTGCTGTAGATGCACACACTTGTGCTTGTTTCACACAATGACCAAGCTGGAGAGGGACTTCTTACAAGAATATGCAGTTATAGGATGGGGAGAATGGACTTAAATTTAAAAAGGGCAGGTTTAGATTACATATAAGGAAGAAATTCTATGCTATGGTGGTGATGTGGCAAAGGAACAGGCTGCACAGAGACGTGGTGAATGGCCCATTCTTAGAAGTGTTTAAGGCCTGATTGGATGGGGCTTAGGGGAACCTGGTCTAGTGGAAAGTGTGCCTGCCTATGGAAAGGGGCTTGGAACTACAAAATCTCTAAGATCTTTTTCCAACTCAAACCATTTTATTATTCTATTTCATAGGTGCACATGAACATACACATGCAGAAGCATTATCTGAAGTTGATTTTGGCAAAATCTAGATGAAAAACTGAAATGTTGTATAAGGCTGATCTATCAAATAATCTCACTGGCCCTTTTTGAGCATTGAGGGAGAGGTGTCTGTGCTGTCCAGAATGTGCACTACTGTTCCATGTCTGAGCAGAAAGATGCCTGGGGATTTAAGTTCAAACAGAAATCCTTGGACTTTTCAGCTGATTCACTTGTAAAATCTGAGATGATGAAGAGAGAATTAGTAAAGATTAAAATACGCAATTTATGCAAGCATTGTAGTGAAGAAATTTTGTACAAGATGTTAGTTTTGGTGTGGGAAATTCTATTTTTCAACAAATTGAAGTAAATTCCCCCCAGAAAATCTGAATCCAGGATAGAGTCGACTTCCAGTCTTCACATGCTTTTCTGTGGGACCACACACAGCAGCTCTCCCATAGCAATTGCAAAAACCCACATACCTCATAACTGCTGCCTAAACTCTATTGTACATGGTCAAGAATTTATGCAGAGGAGCAGAATAAGAACAGTATTTTCATCTTTACTGTGTGTATTTACTATTGCTTTCAGCTTGTTTGCATGACTGGGAAAGGGTTGGAAGATGAACAGGATTTCACCCTCGTGCACGTTGCTTTTAGAAGCACCTGGTAAGACTCCACTGCTCCCGACTGCCTAGAGCTTCCCAGCAGCCCAAAGCAGGGAAATGAGGAATGGAAGCACAGGTAAATTTTTTCTCCTGTCTTTTTCTTTCTTTCCACCTCTTCCCTACTGTAACTTGTGGGAAATAAACATAGGGAGCTGTAACAGAGGCAGAGCATATTTACTTTAACTTTCAAATCATCACATAACTTTATGAGCATAGTGCTTGCTCTTCTGATAACTACATTTTACAACTCACCTGCACAAGAAGAACAAGTGACTACGGATTGAGATATTTATAGTATAATTATGAGAGGTATTATTTGTAGCTAGATCACTTTTCCAGGAAGCCAGTTGCTGTGATCTTATTACAGTCCATTGCCTCAGAAACCACAAACCTGGGACCAGATATGTTCTCCACAGTCAGAAAGGTTTAGGTGGTTGACATTTGTTGTACTGCACTGTGTAGCTCACATAGCCTGCATATTTCATTGTTATTTCCATGATAACCACTGTATGTTTTCCAGTATGGGCATAAAATTTTTTTTGTGATTGTTCTTTTCACATCTGAAAGATGTAACATTTCCAAAGCACATATGTTTATTTTCCTCTTCCTTTTTTCCCTTGCCATCACATTAGATTGCCTGTCCAAAAGTGGCCATGTGGCTCTGACAGATGTGCTCAGGGGCTGTGGTTGCACAGGATTTTGAACCCAAACTTACAAGGATAACACTCAGCCAGACACTCTCCTGAAAGTATCCAAGTCAGATCCAAGAGTGCCGGGCAACTCTGGGGTGAGAAGTCATCCCTCTCAGTACGTGTCATGTTAGCCTGGGACTCAGTTCCAGGCTCTAACAAAAAACTCCTGTCCAAGTTTGACCATGCCACTTCCTTTAAGTTTTCAGGTACATCAAAGGAAGATAATGATTTCAGGACGTGGTCCAGCTGTTAGAACAAAAAGTTGCAGGCCTCCAGGCAAGCAGAGGAGTCATTTAAGGACCAGTTTGGATGGATAGCATACTGTGAAATAACTAAACCAAACAGTTATTTGTAGTATCAGTATCAGCCATGATAATCTCAGTTCAGATAAAAGATAAAAAAGACTTGTCCACAAATCTTAAAATAGCATGCTTATTGCCTAGAGTCATGTAATGAAGACCAAGACTTTTTCTTACTCCCTCAAAGGCTAAAGACTTTCAATCCTAATCAACTGGTTTTCAAATAACAGCCTTCACTTATCTTTGGTACTTATCTCAGGCCCCTTATCTTGCACATGACTCCTGCATGACAGAAAATTCTTGAAAGTCACCTTTCAGATAAGAAAGAGAAGCATGGGGAATTAAGGGAAAGTATTTCCAAGGTATGTAGGTCTGAAGCGTCTGGCTGGCCCTCAATTACTTTCCCCAGGACTCTGGAGAAGCATGCAGGATCACAGTGCAGGTCAGTGGCCACATCCCAGGCCAGCAGGGCTACCACGGGGACAGCTTTCCTCTCTCCGCTCCTATAAAGCAGAAAGTGGGTTCTGACGGCCATGGGAGAGGTGTGCACCCCCAGGCCGTGCTATTGAGCCCCCTTACTTCTTCCAAGCCCAATTCCTGCCCTCGCTTTCACGCAGTGTAATCACAGCATATGAGCGATTTGGGACACAAGCAGTCTCCGTGAAAACAATCCCTCAGGGTATGCAGGGGTGTGTCCATTGACAGACACCTCTGCTGGTCACCAGAAATTTACGCTTTGTTCAAGTGGGAAAATAAAGGTCACAAGAAGTAATAACAGCACTTTTCATTCAGAGACTCCAGCATGCTTTCACAAGGGAGATCAGTGCTGTTATTTTCCATTCACAGAAGCAGGCAGAAAGGGGTGAAATGTTATTCCCGGTGTTTTAAAGCAGACCACGGGCAAAGCCAGCACTGGTACCCTGACACCTGACTCCCAGTCTAACACACTGAACTAAACTGCTTTTCAGAACTGGCTAACCTGTGCAATAACAGAATGTGGCTGCACTGTTGCCTCTGCTCTCTTTGCTAAGGGTGAGTGAGCACAAGATGCCTGAGCACCAGAAGCTCTTTGTTGACAAAATAACCCTTCCTGGAGTCCCTCTTGAGAGCTTCTTGGCGAGTTGGCCTCTGTCCTCTCTGCACTGTTAGAAAGACACCAGAACTGTTACTGCAGCCTGGGAAACATATCAGAGGCACTGTCTCCTGCCTGCTTTGATAGGATGTGTGCAACAGCTCTGCTGCTGTGGGGAACAGTTTTCTAATGTTCTTTCCTTTCCTTTTGCTTTCCTTCCCTGATGGCAAGTGTAAGAGACAGCATGGTCTGGCACTCGTCCATGATCTTTGTTCCTGAATTCCACAAAAAAAAGCCCTGCATGAGAACATTCACACCCAGACGTTGATTTTCCCATCTCACCCTAAGCCCAGCACCAATAACCTCATCCCACTATTCATATCTCTTCGGATGCACTTAGCACAGGGAGGCGTGGGAACACACCGAGCTACTGCGGGATCACTCGGCTGAAGCAGCGATTCAGTGAGTATTACCAATCGAAATATAAAAGTTGCTAAATGCTTAGCAATCCCTGTGGGGCTGGATTTTCAGTGCAACTTAGAGAAATCTCAGTACAGGCTTTCGGTTTTCCCAGGAGAGAGCTGCTTTCCTTTCCAAGGACAGCTCTGTGAAGAATTTCATGTTCTCAGGCAATGGACTGATAAAGGTTTTTTGTAAACATCCCTTATTTTCCAAATAACAGCTGTTGATCCCTTATGTTTACTTTTCCTTTTCTGTTCATTCTCAAAACATTGTTTTCTGCCTCAGCCCAACGGTGGTAGAGAGGCGTTGTGTCATTTTAGCCAATCACATAATGGTTAGTGTAAGTCTCTATAAGAAGGGACTGTTTCCTCAATAAAAAAGCCTTCTGATCTCAAGAAATGTTGGAGTCTTCATTTCATGCAATCTATCACAGCGACAAATCCCCTCAGGCTAAGAGCTGCAGGAGAAAGTTTGTCTATCACAACTGGCTGCCACAGCAACCACCAATTCATCACTCCCTTCCCTTACCTGTGAGTGCCCAGGTCTGTCCTGGCTACTGAGCAAAGCTGCAGGCGCATCCTGACATGCTGCAGCAGCCCTTCTGAGCTTCCATGCAAGGAAAGACACTAATGTGTAGTTCCTCTCTGTCACAATCCACAAAGCAGGATTCGTGGTGGTTTGTTTATTGATCTAAGAGCGCGAAAGGCAACGCAAGGGGACTCTCAGTGCAATCACAGCAATGCACTTTATTGAAAACAATCATCAATGTTATGCGATAGAGGGGAGAGGAAAGGAAACAAAGTATAGAGAGAAAATAGAGGGTAAGGGGGGATTTATAGCTACCAACGTGGAAGTCCTCGCAGCCGTCCACCGACGTAGAGTCTTCTGTCCGTTGGGGAGATCTCGAAGGATGGTGAGTTTGGAGGGTACCTTTATAGTCCTTCGGAAAGCGAGAGGCATGGGGCCAGAATTAGAGGAGATTTACAACCATTCTGGTGTAATGACCACAGTGGCTAGTATCGATTTCTTTGTCAGTACTATCAGTACCAGTTCTGAGCAGGTAGCTATTGTTTTCTTCGGTCCAGTCAGCACACCTGCAGTAAACATCTCGCTTCAGTCCGGCCAGTGCTTCTCNCAGTGCCTCCCCTCCCTCGCCCCATGTTAGCTCAGTCTCAGTCCTCGGGAGGGGGGCTTCAATCACTGTCTGTCATGGTGGGTGTGAGGAAGACTCACGATGGTTGTGAGGAAGACGAGGGGTTTTCTGTGAGGGACCACCGAAGTTACCCCAGAAAGTTCCTTTGGCCAAGAGGTGGGGTCGAGCTGACCCTTGCCCGGCCTTGCTCGAGGCAGCATATCTGATCGAGGCAGCGCACCTGATGGAGGTAGCGTACCATGGCAGCACAGCAAACACAGCTGCAAACAACCACTCATCCGCCTCAAACGGGCCAGAACTTCTGTGCAGAGTCCTTTTGAGAGTTTCAGGGTTTTGAGGGTCTTTGCGACGATCATGAGGCAAAAATGAGGGAAACTTCAGACCGACTCTTACACTCTCTCTTCCCCAAAATGTGGGGCATCTGTCCCAGGAAGGGGGTGGGAAAGGAGCACCGTGTCCCAGCTGCTCTTGTGCCAGCTCAAAAGGGACATGGGGTACACAGCATGCCGTCACTGCCTGCTGCAAACCTGACAAACTTTCGCATCAGTGTGAATATGAGGTAGTTGATTACTAGAGCAGGTAGCTCACAGTGCCCTGTGCAAGCCCACAAGCCCAAACCACTCATGATCTGAAAAGGTAGGTCACATTAACCACAGGGCTGCTTTCCATCAGATAGAGACATCTGAGAACACGAGCAGCCTAAACCTGCACTCATTCAGTGTATTTTTTGTTGCTGCTAATCTGACACCAAAATTGGGAATCAATGGAAGATGACGTTGCATTCCAGCTTGTGCTTGCTTTTCCAAGGATTCACACAGCTGTGTGTCCCAGCCACAATTCCAAGTGGTTTTGACACAGTTGCTTATTGTGTCTGTCTAAACTCAAGGAATCAGACTCACCTCAGCTCTCTCCAGGCAGGAAGAGATATTATGCTAATACAGCCATAAATTTTGTCTGTTATTGCAAAGGAATGAAAATGGTGGATAGTTTTGTTTGTGGGAGGAGTGTTAAACCACTCCTAGACTTTGAAAGTATATCTGCATCATCCTGATGTCAATTCCTCAGTTGGGAGCTGAATGGTATACAGAAAAATAAGAAAAACAAGAAAAATGGCCACAGGTATGTCTCCAGTAGCGGCAGTAGGATCATAAGGGAGATGGAAGTTGTCCTTCACTGCAGTTTATCTGATGCAGTAGCCTTACTTCCCAAACAGAGCTGTTAGCTGTCAAAGAACACCTCATTCACATCCCTTGGATGTGAGTGTGAGATGAAAGAGAAATACCAGAAGATTCTGAGTAGCACTACTAGTATATTAATCTACCACGTTAGCCATTTCTTATTTTTCAGTTTTTATGTGGCCAGTTGCTTGAACAGACAGACCTGCAGTTTTTTCAGATGCTTTAGCTTCCACTGAACTTTTCACCACAGCAACTTAATAATTCAAAGTCATTTTGGTACCTCTCCATCCCACTGTCATTTGTAGACAGGCTCTTAGAACAACCTTCCCTGCAATGCACGTCATACTAATACACACTGATGTGATTCTGTTCTGCCTGGTATAATTGTTAACATTCCTTAGCTTAGTCTCCACCCTTCAAAAGTCAGACAGACAGAGACACACAGTTTTTTTTTAATATAATTCCAGACAGTGATGCTAGTTGAATAAGTCATGCTCTAGAAAAAAGGTATTTTGTACCTATGTCTTCATCATTACTCATATAACTAATCCTCATTCTTTTGTTCCTATTCTCCATTATTTTAATGAGACTTCCTGATTGAGCAAGAATTTCTCATAGGAATAAAGTGTTAAAAAAATAGGGTTTTTCCCTATTGTGACTGCTTTGAGTCTCATGCCCACAAAGTTGTTGTAATCTCACCATCAAAACCTTCCTCTTTTGAAAAACCTGCTCAAGGGAAAGTGTTGCGACACCATTGCAGCAATCACAGAAACACCTTAATTGCAGAAATTCTGAAAAATTACTCTTGTCCTCTAGCCCCCATTCAGATATTATAGTTGACCTGAGAAGACATAACTTAAAGCAGGCCTTGCTCTATATGCAATTCACAGTCATTAGGATTTAAATACTGCAAAGGAATAATCCTTTTCTTCACAACTGTTTGCTTCTCACTGAAACAGCACTTAGTGATGATGGGATAAGGATGGGTATGTCTTCAATAAGACTTGTTGGGAAAGCACAGCTACTAAATGGGCTTGTGCTCCCTCACTTGATTCTCCTTTACCTTTTCAATTGTTGGACATTTGTGTAAGAGGCTTCAAAGAGCACAGCTCCTTGAAAAACAGAATTAGATGAGAGTAATTTAAGGAAGATTTGTTTTTCTCTCTAAACACCAACATCAGGTAATGTCTGTGATAACTCATGCATGTAACTAGCAAAACTTCAGTCCAGCAGTAACAGAGACTTTTCTTGGCATTCCCAGATGCTGAATTGTCAGCAGCCCTGGATTTTTTTAGGGGGAAGATCCAGCCAGACCACCTGAGCCTATCCCCTCCTTTCACCTATGACCTTTCACCTATGAGACTTTCGCCTCTTTTCATGTGACCACACCTAAAGCTGTGTTGCACATGTTGAGATACAAACCCTGATGCCAGCACACAGCCAGGGTGGAAATAGGCAGAACCATGCCTAAATGGGTGCTGGGGTGGGCACTGGCAGTTCCTGCACAGCAGCTCTCCTATTGCCAGTCCTTGGCACCCAGCATGTCCCCACAAGTCCAGCTCACTCCCACTGGGAGAAGCAAGTGTTTCCTAAACCACCCTCTAGAATTCAGCTCCTCTAAACCAGGACTGCAACTCTCCCATATACACTAGAATTAGTTTATGGGTCAAAAACAGGGCAGAAAAGCTTCCTCCAAAACATATCAGAGGAAACTACTAGAACTGAGACCTTTTCCTTGTTATCCATCAGATGTTTAAACACAGGAGGTGCAGTTTAGCACTCTCATGACTGTCAGCTGTCTAACAGCTCAAGATGGCATGCATTGCATTAAATCAGAACATTTGGTTTTAAATAGGCTTCTTCCTTTTTTCTGAGTTTCAATTCATTCTTTCTTTCTTTTTAGGTTCCGAGGTCTGCTTTGAAGCTCAACAATCTTATTTTGGTTAAACCTTTACCCCACCAGACACACATTTTTGCTTTTGCATACTCCACTGAAATGAAAATTTATGGTAACAAAATATGAAATTGAGCCTTTGTACATATTTAAGGAGGGGTGTTGGGGTTTTTTCTTCTCCACTGTTGCAAACTCATCTTGAAAGAAAATATTTTCTTCTGAGGACTGTTTCCCCATCTTTACCAGCTACCTCCCTCCCCTGGTCAAGTGAGATAATTCGTCTTTCCGGGCAAACAAGAAAACAGACAAACCAGAATTTCAGAGTGAATCATTCTTGCATGCTTATGCACCTGGTCAGACAAATTCTTGTTACTGTACAGGGTTAAGAGGTGGTCCTTTCCATCCTACCCACAACTGCTCATCACCTCCCCTCCATCCTCCTAAACACTGGTGGCTGGATTGTGGATGGTGGGGAGACTGCCCTTCCCTGTTGTGGGAGGTGGCTCGTGGCATTTGTTTCAGGAATGGCATCACACAGGAGGTGCTGGCCAGTCCAGGGGTGTGCCAAGGCTGGTAGTGTGGGCACTGTGATGGAGGTGGGTGAAGGGGCTGGTGGTGGCCACCCTGGTGCTGCTGAGGCACAGTGGGGGTAAGTGGTGGGCAGTAGGGGCTCTCTGAAAGCCATGGTGCTGGAATGGGCACGTGGCACACTGCAGGCACGGCAGGCACCCCGTCTGAGGAGCAGGCAGCACTGGGGCACAGGACTGCCGATTCTAAGTGTCCTGCAGCCCACTCACATGGGACCCACCTCAAGCCCTGCATGTTTCCCAAACACAAATATACGGCTCCAGTGCCCAACAAAAGTTATTGTTGATTTCAATCATGTCTTGCAGAATAATATTCCCAAGGATGGGAACAGTTCAGGCAGATTTCTAAAGAGGAAACTCCTGTGCATCAGCTTGTAAAGTGCAGGAGAAGAGCTCGGATCCGTTGGTGGCATAGAAGTGTAAAGAAATTGTCCCCTTGCCTAGAGAGAAATGCTGAAGGAGAAGCACAGGCTATTTCAGGGGGCTGGTGGAGATTATCCTGTTGGTAGATAGGTGTGACTCTGGAATCACAAGTATGGCATTTCAAAGGTCAAGGCACATCAGGCAGCCTTTTATGTTGCAAGATTTGCAGCCTCATGTTTGTTTAAGTGTGTGTGTTACAGAAATGGGGGTGCAGTGGCTCGTGTTGTGTAAGCTGCCTGTGTTTGTCTTCATAATCTGTGCTGGTGACACAAGGAGGAGAGGGAAGGGGCTGCCTCTTGTAGTCAACACATGCAGAACAGCTCACATTGGAATTGTAATGGCAAAAAATCATAAGGGACTTAGAGGGGATGTTACCTTTGAGGTCATGTTGTCTTTGTCCTATGAGAGAGGTGCAGGCTCTGAAGCCATGCTTTTCCTTCCTCCAAACCTCCACCACTAAGAAAAGGCATGAAATTAAAGGCATCAGAGGGGCTGATGCCCGTCTCTCCTGTGGCTGTCTCCACACCTGAGCAGTGCTGCTGGTGGCTGTTCTTAAGACCTGGTGGCAGCAAACCTGTTTCCAGAGCAGTGCTCAGTATTGCTGCCCACGAGGTGGCTCTTTCCTGTACCTGGTTTTCAAGGACAAAACTCTGGTAACCATGATGGAATGGGAGAAAATAGGTGAACAAAAGTAGAGTGAGCAGCTCATGACAAAATTTATTTTGACTTTCATAAGCAGCAGCACTTCTTAGACAACTGTCTTTTTAAGAACAGCACTCCAGGAAAATTATGAATCTGGAATCAGTCACTCAGGCAACTATTTAAAGAAAAATATGATACATTTTTTTTCCCCATATTGAGCTACACTTTACCCTACTTTTTAATTAACTTACAAAGATGGCTAGTTTCCTCAATTTGGGAGACAGTGAAAAATGTGAAGTCAGTAGTTTTGTATTCCTGGAAGGCAGTGCCTTCCAGTATTTTTGTGGATGTCCTGGGGTCATTCCTGTTTTGTCAGATATCTTTCTGCTTTGCCATTGTATCAGCATTTTCCAAAACTTCCCACACACTACATTTATTGCCATCTGTTATGAACAGATTTTTAATTAGGGATGGTAATGCACATCCCAGGCTATTTAAAGCATTTATTCCCTGTCATCACTGTCTCTTTTTCATAAAGCATTATCTTTCATAAAGTATTATCTTCACCTTAATGCTTTCTGTGAAAAAGTAATATTTTTCTGAATTTTTCCTGGGACAAAACCACATTTTTTGGCATGTTGCTTTATTTGATAAACACAATATACACAAGGGGAGAAATAAAGTTATTAAGTTCTGGTTATAGCTGACACACACTGCTGTTTATGGCAAAGTGCTATGGTAGTTCTGCAGTTGGATCATACAGCCTTTTTTGCATTTGTTTTAAAAGTCACGAGTCAGTTTTTGTGGCATGGCACTTGATATGAGTGGCATTCCTCAGGGGTTGGTACTGGGACTGGCACTGTTTGACATCTCTGTTGGTGACACAGACAATGGGATTGAGTGCAGCATCAGCAAGTTTGCTGCTGACACCAAGCTGTGTGGTGCAGCCAGCACACTGGGGGGAAGGGATGGCATCCAGAGGGACCTGGATAGGCCGGAGAGATGGGACACTGCAAACCTCATGGAGTTCAACAAGGCCAGATGCAAGGTCTTGCATGTGGGTTGGGGCAATCCCAAGCACAAATACAGGCTGGGGGAGAATGGATTGAGAGCAGCCCTGAGGAGAAGGACTTGGTTGTGTTGGTTGCTTAGCACGACTCAGCAGCGTGTGCCTGCAGCCCAGAAAGCCAAATATATCCTAGGCTGCATCCAAAGCAGTGTGGCCAGCAGGCTGGGGGAGGTGATTCTGCCCCTCTGCCCTGCTCTGGTGAGACCCCACCTGCAGTGCTGCATCCAGCTCTGCGCCCCCCAACATGAGAAGGACATGGACCTGCTGGAGCAAGGCCAGAGGAGGCCTGCAAAGATGATCAGAGACTGGGGCACCTCTCCTATGAACACCGGCTGAGAGAGTTGGGGCTGTTCAGCCTGGAGGAGGGAAGGCTCTAAGCTGACCTTAGAGCATCTTTCCAGTACCTAAAGAGAGCCTGCTAAGAGCTGGAGAGGGACCTTTTACAGGGGCATGTAGGAATAAGACATGGGGGAATGGCTTTACACTGTAAGAGGATGGGTTTAGATTTGATATATGGAAGATATTCTTTACTGTGAGGGTGGTGAGGCACTGGACAGGTTGTCCCAGAGGAGTCATGGATGCCTCATCCCTGGGAGAGTTCAGGACTAGGGTGGATGGGACTTTGACAAACCTGGGCCTGGGACTTTGAGAAGGTGTTTTTAGTGACAAGTAGAAGGTGATAATTAGAGACAAGCAGAGAATAAACTCTTACCCATTTATATCCTGGATAGGTCCTGTGATCTGCCTAAATCTATATCCATTATTATATAACATCATAGGCTATAATTAAGTTTGAATAAGTCCTTCCAATTACCTAACACTTGAATTTGTTCTGTTAGCCTCTTTCCTTAAACCAACCAACAAACGAACAAATTAAAAAAAAAAACCAAAGCAAAAATCCAGTACTTACCACTAAACTCATGTGAAGGTACTATGTGTTAGTGGCCCAGTGTTCAAATAACACTTGGAGAGCAGTGCTGGTTGGGAAGGTTACATGAATAATCATGTGCAATATCATACTGAGGCTGCTGCAGAAGAGGGATTTTATTTCCCAAACGAAATCTTTAGGTGTTTTGGGTTGACATATTTTCTGTGTCATGAAAGGTGCCCTCAGTGAAGAAACTTGACTACCATGTTAGCAGCCAGGCATCTGTTGATGTGTATTCCAAAGCATTTTACCCCAGTTCTGTGGACAAAGGTCCCGGAGAGTGGACATAAACCTGGACACAAAGCTCTTAAAAGGACTATTTGATTTTCTGTTCCCTAGTTTCAGAAGTCCCAGGATCCATGGCCAACACATGATGGGGAGGTGGAAGTAGTGAAGTGGATTGATATGGAAGAGAGCCATGGAGGTTGTCATGGTAATATGTACATTTTTCTCCATTTTTTCTTCCTGTGCTAGCAACAAATATTTGATTTGAAGAATCCTTAACCCATAACATAGTTATGTGTATTGATAAGAAAAAAAATTGAGAACTTCAGTCAGCTTCAATGACAGCAATTTCACATCAACACAACTACATTGAAACCAGTGAAAATACACACACAGCACTCACAATTAGTTTGTGGAAAATCTAGTGTGAGTAAAAGTACTGGTTTCTCTTCACTGACAGAGGACATTCAACTAGTATTTTCAGGTGACAACACCCCAGCCTACAACATCACTAAAAGCAGCCAAGAGAATAGCAGTAGCAATCTTCATTTCTGCTGTGTCAGAGCATAAACTCATGAGACAGGATTTTTAGGGATGTTCTGTAAATGCAGCTTGAGTTGGGTTGTTTCACACTGCCTGCAAATCACTTAACACTTGGAGGCCAAAGTATGAGAGATCCAAAAGGAGACACCAGGGCAAAGCTCCTCTTGCAGGTGCAGGAGCTTTCAATTTTTGTCAATTTTAATGGGATATTTTTTAGCACCAACTTTTGTCTTGCTACCCTGGCTATCTTTTTCTACAAAAATACAAACACAGCCATGCATTCCTGGCACTTTTTGTGTCTAAAAGACAAGTGTAATGAATCACAACCAGCAAGATCTTAAACACAGGAATACAACTGCTGGCTATACATATAGAAATGGTTTTGTCAAAGATAGTGCTATTTACTACAGAGAATAACAGAAAACTACTGGAAATGGAATAAAGATGATGCATTTCCCAGATCATACCTGTTCTTTAAGTATCTGTTGGGACAAGGATTGTAATAGCAAACAGGATCTTTTACTAATTTCAGGCACAGGAGTCCATGTCTGAAAAACAGGGGCTTGCATATTTGTCTTACTTGGCTGACTAACTGAACTGGAAAAAAAAATTTAAAAATTTTTTACATGCAGATTTTGGTTCACTAGTGTCCTTAGACTGTCCTGTGTAAGGACACAGAGGGAGAGAGGGGAACTGGGGAAGATAAGTATTTTCAGGACTGAAAAAGCAATAACTAAGCTTTGGCAATAACGGAGTGTTTCTGTTTTGTATTTGGATGTGGCATAGGACTTCCTCCCAAGTTTACTCACTTTCATGGCATACAGTGGTTGACGCAAGCACAACCTTGGACTCGGTAAGTGACAGTCCCATTTTAATTCCACAGTTACAGCCACTAGAGGGAGGCCATCCAACGTCTGAGCAGATTTTCCCTTCAAACTCTCCGCAAAGCACACAAAATCCCAACCGACCAAGCATGCTGCAGAGGAAAAAAAACAAACAAAAAACCTGGGGCTTGAGAATATTTTAATGTGGCAAACAAGACAAAAGTCATGGGTATCAATCATCATGTCCTAAAAAACAAAGCAAGGAAGCAAACCTATGAATGCTTATTCCTCTAGCTATTGTGGCTGTATTCACACAGCATGTTAGCAGCTCTGTTGAGTGACCCAGTCAGCTGCACAAAAGCTGTAAAAATCGGGATGCCTGAATCTAGGGAGACTGTGGGCTGCTGTCCTGCCTTTCTTCTGAGCTAGCAGTGATGGCTCAAAGAATACCTCTTGAATAACAGCAGTTTACCACCAACTTTATGAAAACATTGCTAATTTCAGGGTCTTTTAACAAACTGGATTGCAAACTGCAGCAGTTCTGTAACAGGAATACAAGACATTTAGATGTCCTGGAGCGTGGCTGGTAACCCGCAGGGAAGGTTCTGAACAGACAGGATCTGCCTCAGTCAGCTTATTCTGCTTTTAGAGCTGCCAACACCTAATGATGCGGATTCCGGCAGAAAGGCACCAAAAGTTTACCCCCAGAGAAGAAATTCTGCTTAGTATTTTGAAGAGGGGAGAAGAGGGCTTTGCTATCCTGCTGTCATGGAGGAAGGTGAAGAGAGAACTATTTCAGAGTGAGTAATTATTTTAAGTAGGGAGTTTTAGGAAGGTCTAGACACTTAAGAGAGTTCTCGGACCAGCCCATCCCCTCCTTGGTCTAATAAGCTGAATATCTCCCAAACTGAAAAATCCCAAATAAAATAAAGCCGTGCTCACCATTTTGTGTGAGTATTTAAAGTAGCCCAAACAACACCTCACTGTTCAGACTCCAGAAGTGAAGAGCAAAATGTCAGTCAGCAGCAGAAGCAATGAGCTTGGCAGTTTGAAACTTATGGATAAAATTACATGTTGCACTCTAAACCTGAAGAAATACAGATATTTTATGGGTATACAGATATATTATGGGTTATATTGCCTGTTCAAGTAAGAATCCAGAAAAAAATCACAGATTTCTGTCCATATGTTATTTAAGGTTTTTTTTTTTTAAATTTTGTTTTGTTTTCATGAATGCTGCTCCAGGTTATGCTTTTCTTTAAGTAAATTAATCTGTTTTCACTATGTGACTGATTTTTGAGTGCAACACCTGCCCCATCAGTCTTTTTTTTTTTTTTAAAAAGAACAATACAGTTATTCACTGTAGAAGAGACAAAACAATGATTTCTGGCATCCAAACTGGAGAACTGAGAAACCAGTGAGACCTTACCATACTGGTGTTAATTTGAAATAGCAGTAAAAGATAGCGAAAGATGAAAAACTGGAGGGGGGAGCTGGTAGGAAGGATGTTAAGGAAGGTTACACTCCCCTGCACAACAGTAACAGCAGTGATTGAGTTCAGCAGCTGTGGTGCACCTCCACAGAGAGCGCTTGGGCTCCTGTATCTGTACCTCCTTGTCTTCTATAAATACGGCAAAGAAAAAAATTTTTAAAAAAAAATTTAAAAAATCTGAATTCAGAATTCTGAATGAATTCTTAATTGAGAACAGAGTATTTCTGAATCAATATAAACAAAGAAGAAAAGTTTTCTGTTCTGTTCAGTCACTTAGCAAAACCTGACTGAGATGGGGCATGCAAGGGACATGCTGCCCTCTCTAATGGGATTTTCAAGCAAGTCAGACTTTCCACCACAGTCAATTTGACTTGCTTAGACAACCCATTGGATGCCTTCCTGCTTATCTGCTCCCAAAGACTTTTACACACCTTGTCCAAAGAGCTGAAATCTCACTGTAGGATGTATGCGGAACTGCAGCCTTTTGACTCCAAGGACAGCAAACCAAGAACAGGAACAGGCTGTCCAGGGAGGCTGGGCAGTCTCCATCCTTGGAGGGGCTCAGAAACCCACTGGGAAAAGGTCTGAAGCTATGACAACTGCATCTGCACAGGCTGCCATCACTTTGGGATTAGGATTCATGAATGAAAATCATCAGTTCCCTTTCCTCAACCTTTGTGCATTCCTAGCATCAAGGGTGGTTTTATGCACTGTGTGATGCTGTACCAGCAGCTCCATGACTGTGCTAACCTCTGTGCCTGGTGTACAGACTGCAGTGCTTTTCCTTAATTCCCTAGCATCTGAGATATTCAATACATCAAAAATGAAAGACAGAAGCAGCATGTATTCCTCTTCTGTCATTCTGTGTGTAAGGTAGGGAGAAGACATTTGGAGGAGCTAGCATTGTACCTCCTGTGAGTGGTGGGGAGGAGACATCACCATTGCTTACAAGGGCTTGTATTACCTTGAACTCCTCACCAGGGTTTGTTTAACTGTCTATTACTGCAAGACATGGAGTACTCTGCTGGGCAGCTCTGCAGCACAGCAGTTGCAATGGGTGAGCTGACAGGGCCAATGCATGAGCTGACAGAGCCAATGCTTGCTAAACCTCAAATTAAGTGGAGCTTTCTCTTACAGGAGCTTCTCCCTGTGAGATATGGGAGCTGAGGGTTTCTTCACCAGCTTTCACCTTCCTCAGACACACTATTTCTCCAGGTGCAGTAAGCACTGCCAGGTGCTTGCTTTCCACCCCACAGCATGGCACTGTGAAGTTAATAGGAGAGCTGAGACAGGAGTCAGCTCATGGGGCCTGGTCCAAGCCAGCAGAATTACTTGCAGGTTTCATGCAATTTGCCTTTTAGCTGAACACACCTAAATGCTACCAAAAATCCCCACCCCTGGGAAAGTGTACGTTCTGTGTGTGCCTCTGACATCAGAGGTGTGCACAGCAACCAAAAATGTCTGGTGTCGCATGGCAGATTGCAGAGTTTGCGATAGAGCCCTTGGGAGGAGGAGGTCCAAGGAAAGCAGGATGCAGCACTGTGCCTCCTCCTGTTCCCTGGAGGGCTTGAGCCTGCCACTGCAAACCAGGCACCTGCACAAATGCTGCTCTAGCCCTCTGTTCTGGGGGCCTGAAACAAATTCCCTGGCAGCAGGTCCACTAGCAGGGTTTGTTAAAGAGAAGGGAGGACAAGTCTTAGGCTGAGCTTGTGGCTTGATGTCCGGCAGCAGTGCCAGCCTAAACCAGCAGGCTCACAGCCCTCCCATTCCCACTCCTGCTAGAATAGTCTGTGTCTGAGCTGTATCAGTTCCTCTGCCAAGAGCCCAAGCAGTACTTGTGCCAGCCCAAAAGAAGATAGAGCAGAGATAATCCCAGGACTAGGAGCCAGGCAGCTGCTCAAGTTGAGTCTAGTGACGCACAAAAAAAAAATAAATAGAAGTTTACCAAAGCATCCTTTCAACTTCACTTTAGGAATGAAAACAATGTATATGTACAATCACAGTATTATAGAATAGTTTAAGTTGGAAGGGACCTTAAAGATCATCTAGTTCCAACATCCGTGCCATGGGCAGGAATGTCATTCACTAGATCAGGCCCCCATCTAGCCTGACCTAGGCACTTCCAGGGGCACACACAGATGCAGAACAAAGAAAAATCCAAGCACTCTTTAGTGAGCTTGTAGTCTGGTTTGGTTTTCTCTCTTGCATATCCCATTCCTCTGTTGGCTGTATCAATTCCTCTGCCTTATCCTTCAAACCTTGTCTCAGTTCATGAGCACACAGGTACCACAAAACCATCTTGAAACCCACAAATGCAAGGCTGAACCTTTGGCACTCATGAATAAATCATAGCAGAGCCACAAAAGGCATAAAACTGAAGTAGCCAGTAGGATTGTCTGCTCACTGGCTTCTGAGTCAGTCACTGGCTTCTAGTTCAGTTAAAGCACCAAAGATTCTGACCTACACGAGCTGTGAGGTCAGCAGTGACATCAGCAGCACCAAAAGATGAATTAAAGTACTGCAAACATAATGAAGGATGGTCTCAAAATCAACCCACTGATTCAGAGGTCACGATAACGTGTTACATTGTGATGTGCAGGAATAGATCAACACCCTCAGCTTCCACCAGCGATCAGCCTGTGATCATACAAACATCTAATGAACAGCTTGACATAATGCTTAAAAAAAGTTTTACTGGCATTACTCCACAGCAGAGGGGCACTTCTGATGACCCTCTGCAAATCACTCTCAATGGATTTAAACAAAGACCAGTTTTCATTGCTCTAGATTCACAGCGTCACCCTCTAGCTATAGCTTTGCTTTCCATCTCCGTCCTCTCCCCAGGCTAGGAATCCAGGGAAGATTCAGACCTTTGGTAACAGAGGGTCATCCAAGAGAAGGTCTTTGCCTAGCAAATCCTGCTGTCTCGTGGCCGGTGACTGCCAGCACGGTGGTGGTTTGCTATGTGGGCATGAAGGTTCACCCATAAGAATGATAAACAATTGGCTGGTGAGTGAATGTCATTTTTGTGAGGGGCACCGGAAGAGTCTGGAAACAGGCATTAGAAGTAGGCCTAGAAATAGGCACTCAAGGCAAAATAATGGCATTAAGTAGGTAACACCAAACCTTTCAACCTGATTTGATTAGGTACTTAAACTAAAATGGAGAGAACTGCACCTGTGGACTAATTAGGATGAGAAGTGAGAGATATAACTAGCAAATAGACAGGGGATCAAGTACTAATTACAGAACAGTTATGTTACCAACGAATGCTCCTGCCTTAGTTTGTTAAAATGTATAAATAGTGCAATTAGTTTGTTAAAACATAAAGTATTGATGTTAAGTGAGCGGACCAAACTCTCTACTTTGTGCAAACTAGAATGAAAGAAGGAAATACCTGTCTCAGCGAGTGAATTGACACTGGGCACCAGTTAGCAAGCCTGCCTTCAGGACAAAGGACTGCATCCAGTGCAATGCTGGGCAGGCTGCTCCACGTGGTGCTGGGGATTGTGCCCTGTGGCACATCACCACCATTGTTCTGCTTGTGCGTGGTGTCCTCAGCAGAGTTGCCAAGGAATCCAGATGTCTTCTTTGGACATCTGGACTGGGCTTCCAGGGCAAGGTTGGCTTCTGAGAGGAGACACCAGGACCTACCCTCATGTAGGGCAGAGTCAGGCAGCTCCAGGACAGACCGGCTGCTGGCCAAGGCTGAACTCATGACAACACTGGTGGCATCTCCGTGATAATGTATTTAAGAAGCAGAAAGAATTTACTGCACAACGGCATCAGCAGCTGGAGAGAGGCATGAGAACCTTTTTGGAGGAACAGCCCTGCAGACAGCAAGGTCAGTGAAGAAGGAGGACAGGAGGTGTTCCAGGTGCAAGAGCGGAGATTACCCTGCAGCCCACGGTGAGGCGGGCTAACCCTCTCCAGCCCACGGAGCAGAGATCCTCCTGCGGCCCACAGAGGACCCCGCACTGGAGTAGGTGGACGTGCCCCGGAGGAAGCTGAAGCTGCAGCCCACGGAGAGAGGAACCCACCCCGGAGCAAGTGCGCTGGCAGGGCTTTGGGCTACGCAGAAGATCCACGCTGGAACAACCTGTTCCTGAAGGACTGCACCCCGTGGAAGGACCTACGCTGTGGCACTTTGTGCAGGACTGTCTCCCGTGGGAGGGACTCCGGCCTAGGGCACAGCAAGAGTGAGAGGATTGAGCAGCAGAGCAGAAGAGGCGCTATGGACCGACCGCAACCTCCACATCCCACTCCCGGGCAGTGCGGGGTGACGTCGAGCCTGGCAAGAAAAGGAGGTGCGTATTTTCTGCTTCATTCCTGACTTTCCAACTGTGTTACTGATGGGAAATCAATCAAGCAGATCCTCCCGGAGCCGAGTCAGCATGCCGCGGGGGCGGGCCGTCCCCGGGTGCCGTCACGGGCGGCGGGCGGGACCTCCGGGAGGCGGCACCGGGCAGGGAGGGGCGGAGGGAGGGCGGCCCAAGGTCGGCGCTGCGCTGCCGTGCCGTGCCGTGCCGTGCGCGGCTCTCCGCGGCTGCCCACAGATGGAGTACGACTGGTTGGGCTTCGGCTACGCGGCGCTGGTGGCGGCGGGCGGTGTCGTGGGCTACACCAAGGCAGGTGGGTGCTGGTGGCCGTGGCTGTCCCTGTCCCGGTCGTGCCCGCAGGCAGCCCCCGCTCAGCTCCGCTCCGCCCCGGGGCCGCTGCTGGCAGTGACCCCGCAAGTCCCGCTAAGTCCTTGTTGCCACCAATCAAGTGCAACGAAACGGTGCTCGCGGAGGTCTGCAAAGTATGTTAAACAAACTCCCCAACCCCCTCAACCTAACTCCTAATGCTGTGGTTAGGTTGGTTTTGTGGATTTACTAGTACGGGAAAGTCGCAAAGTGCTTTCGTTTGGTGTGCAGACCGACTCCGTGTGTGTTCTTCCGCTGACTGCTTTATTTTTTATTCAAGGCAGCGTCCCTTCTCTAGCTGCCGGTCTTCTGTTTGGCGGCTTAGCGGGACTAGGCGCGTACCAACAGTCCAAAGATCCAAAGAATGTGTGGCTTTCCCTGGGTAAGTTTGCTTGGCAGCCGAGTACTGAGTGTTACTGGTAGCGGTGGGAAGGGTAACCCTATATTTTTTCCTAGCATGTTTCAGCTGCCCTGTGCCGTTGTACCTATACAAATGTTTTAAGTGGTGGCAGGACCTCCTGCCTACAGCCAGGAGGCATTTGTGTAAGAGCATGATACTTGGGTCAAAGACCTGGATTGTCCTGTGTGAATCCAGAGTTGGTGAGAAATACCTGTCTCCTCTGCCAGATTAGATAATGTGTGACACTAACACGTTAGGTGCAGGAAACATATGTGGAAAATTTTTGGTTGTGAAGCAGCATTTTTAGCCTGTGGTGGTGCAATAAGCACTATTTTTGCAATAGTGACAGCACTGTGACAGGTGGTATGTGGCCTTAGGGAGCCCTGGTTTGCACAAGCATCTCAGAGGAGCAGTACATGCTCAATGCATCATATGCTCTGGAAGAAACTGTATGTCAAAGAAAAGAGGCAGTGATCTATTCTGCTTGCTTACAGTAGAGCTTACAAGAAGTTGTGTGTGTTAAGTTTGCAGGTAACTCGTCAGGGGAAGGAAAAGGGTGAAATCACTGTGGAAAGTATTATGAAGCACTCAGGTGAACCTCAGGGAGTTCTCTTTGCTCCAGGAGTGTAATATCTGGTTAAACCACTGTCAGAACTGATCATGCCTTTAGGCACTAGGGTATCCTAGATGACTTCTTGAGGATCCTGCTAGTTCTGTAACTACTCTATAGTGTTACTAGTGCTATAGCTTTACAGTGACTTAAGACCATTTTAAACCAGTAGGACTAATGTGCTGAAAGGCTCTATGAAGCCACTGTAGAGGACCAACTTTGTCAGTAAGGAATGAAACGTAAAATGCAGCTCAGTGTAAAGCACAATTTCCATTGGGGAACTGTCCTTCCACTCTGGCGTGCTATGGGAGTGGCTGTGCGTCTCTGGCATGGGTTTTTAGGCAGTGTCATGGAAGAGGGATGAGCAGCTTTTGTATATCCTGATGCGGTGCATAGAGTGTTTTCAAATGGACCTCTTGAAAGCAGTGGTGTGTCACAGTTTAGTACAGCTCTCCCTCCATCCCTCCTCAACCTTCCTTGCGATGTGCAGCTGTGGCTCCTGCAAAGCTATAAGTTGGTCCCAGCACGTCAGGAGTAGAAATGCAGGAATAGAACTTTGACAGAGTATCTCTAGAATACCTTTTACCTTGTCTGATGCAAGCCAACTTGAGACTTTGGAAAAAAGGTATAACATACTTTCACCTGCCTTTCTTCTTCAAAGACGCAATGGCCCTATAAATTTCATGTGAATGGTTGATGGGATTCCTTTTCTACATTTAGAGATAAAATGATTTGGAGTAATGTCTAAGATGTTAATTGCTCTTTCAGTTTGATCCTTTGGATTGCTTTCTCTTTTCTAATCACATTTTCAAGTGGGGTTGTTTTCTTTCCAGTTGTAGTATTTAGTGCCACTTTCCGGTTCAGAATGTCACAAGAAATGGGAAGTGTAAATAATATTTACCTCCCACATAGTGAATACTGTCACCATACCAGCTTTCTGGCAGTTTTGAGCCTGACTGTGTTCAAGGGAATAATCATTCTTTTGCAAATGAAGGTTGAGGGAGAGCTAGTGACCTGTTCAGAGGATTAGAGTTTGTGGGTGATCAGACCATGGTCTCAACCCTGGTGAGATCTCCTTGCTTCTGCTGAGCAGTGAGTGTGCTTACCAAAGCTGCTGAGGAGCTTGTAATGACAGCTTTGATGCTGAAGAAAATCAAATTGTTTACTCACAGAGGGAGGCATTCCTGTCTGTACGTGTAGGTCTGTTTGGTTGGTGCTGCTTAGTGTCCACGTGTGGCAATGCTGCGCTGGGATTTCTGTGTCAAATGGTTCTGACTGGGCTTCTTTCCAACAGTGGCGTCTGGTACCTTGTCTACTGTTATGGGAATGAGATTTTACAACTCCAAAAAGGCAATGCCTGGGATAATTGCCGGTGCCAGGTAACCACCTGTCCTTTGTTCTTGTCTGTGTTATTGAATAAACATTTTATTTAGCTTATTTGTGGATTATATTGTTTTAAAAATGTCACATGGCGAGTTCTGTGAAAAATGAAATCTTGTGGTGGTGTTCAGCTAAATGAAATTATGTCAATGTTTTCTTCTTTCTTGTTCTTTATGGGATTTTTGCCTCTACCTCCCTCTTTTTATAACAACTGTTCTGTTCCACAGTTTACTGATGGTTGGACGGCTTGGATTGCAGATGATGGAAAAAACCTATTAAGCCATAAATCTGCATCAAGTGACTTGAGGACACATGACTGAGAAGCCCAAAAATGCAACTGCCCAAATGTGCTGCACATAAGTGGAAAAGGCACTGCTACCTGTGCATTGTGTTTTTCATATCCTAATGCATGTAGGTTGTGTTTTTAAAGGACTGACATACAAAGCCCTTGTCATGGTGTTTGTCTTAACATTTTCTGCACTGAAAGCAAGCAAAAAACACATAAGTATAGCATTAGTTTAGCTTCTGGTCCTGCAACTTAGTGTCAGTAAAGACCTCCTGGCCCTTGCATTCAGACAGTTGCAGGATTGAAGCTTAAATGTACATCTGACTTGTCCTTCTAAAATCATGTATACCTCTAAAACCAGGGGAGAAGAGTTGCCAACTTGTCACTAGTAATTAATACAGTAAACATGCTTATGGTGTTCCATCTCCCTTTCCATGCCAGTTAATCTGTTCACAGTGTTTGTCAGTCAGGGAGTTTGTTCTCCCAGCACTGCATGTTGGAACCTGGTCCCACAAAACACAATGATGGAGCCAGCTGTCGAGGCTCTGCTGTAATGCAATAAATGCATACCCATGCCTTGCAATCACCTGTAAGCTCAGCTGTATGTCACTTTTACAGATTGCTACTCATAAATCAAAAATTTGCTTTATTAGATGATGCTGAATTGTAGGCACATTTATTAAAATGTTATTTTAAATACACTAAGAAATTATTATTGCAGACTTTTGTGTTCTACACAGCTTATTTTGTCTCTAATTGTTCATCTGGATTGATACAGTTTGCTGCCTTTCTTGCAGGGTGTCAGGATATATTTGTGAGCATGAATTGTATAAATAATCCTTGTATCCCTGAATCTAGAAACTTGTAAATATAAAAATCTGAACTGGGAGGGAGGTGGAGAGCACAAAAGCATATACCTTACATATTCAGACAATAATTATATTGAAGTTTTTTAGTTTGGGTTTTGGGTGGGTGGGTTTTTTGTTTTTTTTTTTTTTTTGTTTGTTTGTTTTTTGTTTAGTTTTGTTTTTTCTGAGGGGATAATCTATTTTAGATTTAGAAAATACTGTATGAAAGTTTACTTAAAGACTAAAGGGCTTATTTGATCAGTCTTTGGCCTCAGTTGATTCTCTTAATGCCTGAAATCATTCTAAATATAAACCTTCCATAGAGAAATATCCTGGAAGATACACATGGATGGTAATGTATCCCTTTTCTGGTCACATTTATCTTATGTCCATTTTTGCACAGATCCTGAGCTTCGATTTCTTCAACCTTTTTTCTTTGGTGCCTGGTACTGAGGGAGATGGAAGCAAGAGGGCTGGTCCATTAGATTGGTGAGGCTCTGGAGTTGCTCAGAATTCTCTGAGTATCAGGGTAGTATCTTGGCAGGAGGGCCACATCCTGTGGTCTTCCTTCCCGCCTTCCTTGTTGCAGCAAAATAGGCAGGGCAGTGACCTTGTGCTGCGTGAGCAGAAGGCACAGAGCTGGGCCAGTGGCCACAGCCAGGCTCTGCCAGCAGGAAGGTGGTTTGCCAGGCAAGTCACAGGGAGGAGGCAAGAGTCTCAGCAGCTTGGTCCCAGGCCAGACAGTTTGGGTCAGAGCTGGCTTAAGCACAGACAGATCTGGATGGGGAACTGTGCTCACAGCATCTTCTTAGAGCCCTTATTCATCATCCTGCAGAGCTCAGCTTCGGGTGTTCACCTGTATTTACATTTCTCTCCCACCTCCCTGCATAGAAATAAGGTGTGTGCAGGACAGCAGATGGTTTGTTAATATGTCACCCTTTTAAGTGCCTAATTCCAGCCCAGGACCCAGCACTGATAGGCAGCTGTCCCCACATCTTTGTTCTAATTGAAAAAGTTAGTAAGTCAGACATTAACATTTAAGACACTTCTATTTAAACTGCTTTATGGGGTTTTTTTTTTTTTGCCTCTTCATGTTACTGTTGAAGCAACTTTCTTCTGTAGGACTAGGGTGCAAACATAAATGCATCTCCTGCAATAAACTGAGAACAGCCATGACCCAGCAGTTTTGTAATTGTATAATGCTGGTCTCAAATCAAGTAACTTGTGAATTTGACTTGCAGTTGTCTTTAACAGACTAAAGACAATAGAAAGCAGAAAACTGGACTGGTAAGCTTTTATGCTTTTAGAACAAAGTGTGAATCCTTGCTGCTGCTTCCTCAGCTTTGGAAAGCAAAGTTGAATTGAGAACTGCTGGTATTTAGAACTTGTGGTAGAACGCTCATGCTCAGGATAAACAGCAGTAATACAGGCAAAGGGACAAGAGAAAAATCTTAGCCTTACATACTTTTTACCCCTTTGAAATTTTATTAGCACATAATAATTTTTTAAGCATTTCTGCACTAGCAGTCCAATGTGTACCAGTGTACAAAGCCTGATAGCCTTTTCTTGCTGTTTGCAATGAGAATTATTCAACACTTGTCATGCCTTGCTTGTGGACAAGTAAAGGCTGATCTGGGTACGTCAAAGCCCTTTCAAGGTTCATTAGCATGCAACAAGGACAGCGTGTTTCCTCTAACCATATTTAGTGCCATAAACAGTAGCTGTTTATTTTTCTGCTCTAAGGTGACTCACAGACAGGTGAGCTATTGGCACATTATTAGTTAATTGCTTGACCAGGCTGTGATTTTAACTGTCATTGGCATCTTGTATGAGAGAGTAGTGATTAGTTTTGCTTTTTAATTATAAAATTGTAGCTTTTATGCCTGTTACAAACTGTCTGAGGGTGTCTTTCATTGCCATAGCAAGTTATAGGTATGTTCTACAGTTAAATTACAATGCATTTAAGTAGCATAGGGACATCTCTTAGTACTGAGAGTGACAAATACTTAATCCTAGACCAGTGGCAATGGAATTAAACTCTCTAGTGCATTACTAACCAGACAGCCCTATCATTGCATAGATCTCACAGTATTAAAAAAAAGTGGCATTTCCTTTAGGTGCATTTTTCCTAACAAAATACAACTTTTTGGAGAACTGTTTTAGATTAAATGGCTTTCCAGGAAGTTAATGTAACCCATATATTATGACACATTGGGTCAACAAAATGAGTTTAAATTTTAATATCCATTTATAAAATCCATACAAATAAATTAATTTTTTTTAAATGCTTGAAGTCATCATTAACAACTTTACATCTTTAAAGAGCATACTCAGTTTTTACTTTAAAAGGGCAAGTTTAATCTTACTATAAAGTCTAAAGCATTTATTCTAAATGCAGTTGTTAACAGAAGTAGCCCAGCTCAACATCCTAATAAACAATTTACTGTGCATTGCAAAGTCCTTTGGGCAATATTATTATAAAAGTTAGCATAAAAGCTGGGGAAAGTACTGAATGAGCATATAAACACTGACATACTGAATTATTAAAGTTTTGTCTGCGTTTTCAGGTACCTAAGTTGGCCTTTAAGATCTAAAACAGGAAGCAATATGTTTGAAGAACAGACCAATAGTCTTCCTCACGTAGCCTGTTCAAACTCTGTAGTTTAGTCTGATCACCCAATAAAGACATGTAGGAACATGAGTTTAGTGATAATTTAGGCATTTTTGGCTAATTCACCCTTAAAATGACTGACAAGACTGCAGTGATTTAGGCTCTTTTAAACGGTCACTGTGACACTCCCTTGACAGGACAGAGATAAATCTCTCCAGATCTTTGACCAGAAATGGAAATAAGTTAATTAAAACAGCAGAATCTGATTGTTAAACTTCACGGCTTGGTAAGTAGTATTCAGTATTTGTTTGGCTATTTTCCAATATTGCTGTATCATTCAACAGCCCTCTATCAGCCAGATTTCTAGACCTTCCTTGTGTAATATCTATCAGTGGATTGCCTATGTCCTAATACAATGGTTTCAGTTCTCATTGCTACATGAATATTTGCACCTCACAGACCCTGAGTAACTCTCAGTTACAAGTGCAATCCTTGCAGGAGACTGATGCTCTTCACAAAGCCAGATCTGTGCTTTCAGTCTTGTCTTCCTGCTAAGGAGCCAGCCTAACACCTGGAAGCCTGGTGCTGCTCTGCTGCAGCCCTTCTTTGTGCTGCCTGTGTGCTTCAAGCACATCCCAGCAGCAGATGTTGCACTGGATGAACAACCCTAACCCTAGTTGTTCCAAAGAGTATGAGAGCAGGAGATTTATCTATAGAAAACACGGGGTGAAATCTACTTCTCAGTTTTGGCAATATGTGTTGTACAGTACTTCATTGTATCCTACTTTACAGCCAGTATTTTACATGGTATTGTATGTACTATACAAATTAATAGAACACAAGGTCTTTTTTTCTTCTTTACTATTGCATAGTCTTAGGAAAAGCTGGAACAAATAAGCTTTTCAGGTTCTCAAGTGCAGGAGATCTGAACACAGAGCATGTAATATCCACACAGGATGGTATTTTTCTATCTGTTCCCTCCATATTTGGCCACCCAGTCTGTTCTCCCATGTACTCGCTGAATTGTTGGTGGACGAGTAAAGATACTCATGTTTTTTGCTGCTGCATTGAAAGTAGGACCTGGTAATGAAGGACGAGCAGCTTTGTTTTTCCAGGAATAATCTGAAAGGAATAAGAACTCAGAATTAATTATGACTAAAAAGGTATTTTACTCCTCTACAGAGAAAAGAATGAGAGCTTACAGATGACTTACAGTCCTCAAGGATGCTAATGTAGAAGGATGCTTTGGTTTCCCATATGTCATAAAACATCCTGAGTTGGAAGGGACCCACTAGGAATATAGAGTCCACCTCCTGGCCCCACACAGGACAACCCCAAGAATCACACCATGTACCTGAGTCCATGCTGTCTATGCTTGTTTTCAGATAAGATTATTTTTTCCAATAGTTTGTGTGTATTATTCTCAGCTGCTGAATAGTTGTTTTGCAGCAATCCCTCAGGAAAACACTGAGAATGAAATTCAGTGGAAAAACTGATGCAAATGCCTACAATTCAGTTTTCCTATTACAAAACTGCTACAGTATGAAAGTGTTCTTTCTTCTATCTCGAATAGTTTAAAAAACATGTAATTGTAAGCTTGATAAACTGATTAAGATTCAAATAGCTTAGCCTGAAGGACAGCTTCTGGAGACCCTCTTGTTCCTTTTGAGATTTTATTCCCCTTTTATTCCCCTCTTGCTTAGCTCAGAACTCCTGGTGTACTTGGTGGCAAGTCTTCTTTGCTCCATTTCCCATTTCTCCATTGATTTCAGAGGATTTATGCCAAGTTTGAAGGCTTTTTTTCTCTCTTAATAATTGCACCCATCTGATCTCAGGCACTAGCAATAGCATTCCTGACCTTCCTATTCAGATTTCCCCTTTTGACATTTCAGGTAGTTGCTACTTCCTCGAGTTTCATGTGATTAAAGCAATTGCCCTGCTGCAGGGGCTGACATTTCTTCATGTTCATGACCAATTCAACCATTTTCCCAAGTCTTTAAAATCAGCCAGCCAGGACCCCTTTTATCCAGACTCCTGCTATACCTTATCTTATACCATATCTTCTTTCCTCAGCATTCCTAAGGTAGATCCTGCCCCTTCCATTCCTACTTTTGTAGTTTAGTCTTATTATGTCCTAACTCTTTAAAAACAAAATTTAACATTTAAATTGAATGGGTTTTTTGGTGCCTAGGTATCATTCTATTTCATAGAGAAAACCACCTCTTTTTGGTAGTGTTTTTCAGCAGTGGACTGAACCTGTTAAAGGACAGGTGAGGATGAGGACATTTTAAAAAGGGGGAACATCAAGGAGCTGAAATTTGGGGTCAGGTCTCCACCTCTTTGAAAACTGTTTATTTTAATTGTAGGCTGGCGTTCCCTATCTTTCGCCAGCAAGTATGATTCCAGCCCAAACTATCTTGGCAATAAAGGCCACTTTTCCTAGTATTTCCTCATAAAAAGGGATCTTGTATACTATATTATATTATTTAAATTATGGCATTAAAAATTTAACAGAAAAATTAAAAGAGCAAAAACAATTGAGAGCATAAAACTTATTACATTTTGGATAATATAAAGCAAAGGGTGACCAAAAATGTTAATGTTCAAATACTGACATCTAGGAGATAAAACCTGTCATTTTCTTTGTCCTTAGGTTAAAGTCTTCAGACTTGTATATAGGAAGAGAGATAAATATGAGTGGTTTAAGCAATAGAATTCTTGTTCTTCTCCAGGACATGGAAGAGTATCTTAATTGACCTCCATCTGCCAGCCTTTCTGACTTCTACTACACATATTCCATTTCTAATTACAGATAACAGTAAATTTTATTTCCTTTGGAACACTGCATGTGATTCCTTTTTTCTTTTTTACACTATTCACAACAGTCTAGAGAGAGTTGCAGATTTTGTCCTCCTGTGAACTTCCTGATCCATGCATTGTGACAAATCAACTCTTGCAGCCGTGTTTCAGCAGTGAATCAATAAGATAATGAAATGCAGCTCCAGCTCTTCTTGGTGGGCTTCTGATCAAGTCAGACACAGAATATGCATACATCTAAGCATATGATGTATATATGTGTGCGTGTGTGCCATCTCCTCCCTTCCCTCCTGCTCCAGTTCTCTGAAGCCACTTGCAAGTTCTTAAGGGAAAGAGGTAACTTAAAGGAGCACATCAGCAAAAAGACAACATTATAAAGCAGGACGGTATCAGATTGGTCTGACATAGACCCTTTGGTTAAACAATTCACCACTGGTTTAGGCCCTTCCTATTTCCTCTGAAGTAACTAGAGAAGTGGGCTGCTGGGTGTGAACAACAGCTCTTAAATCTTCACTTGCAAACCACCTTCTCCTGCATTCTGAGCACTGCTGTTCATCTTCTCCGAATCAGAAACATGACAATGAAGACGGTGCTCAGAATGTCACCAGCACTGCACAGGATCCAAGGTAACAGTTACATTCAGAAAAGATTTCACATTGTTTTTAACAAATGAATAGAGTCCCAAGTGCATGACCATTTACTATAGAGTTGTGGAGTTACATGTTTTTACAATTCTGCTTAGCCCATCACCACTAATGAACAGTAGTTTAACAAATGGTCCAAATCTTCTTTGCACTTTTTGTAATTATTTTCTCTTTTATTGAACAAATATTAGTAGCAGTAGTTTCTCTAACTATCAGGACAGCCTCTAGGCATCTGCATGCAGTTCACTTGTATTAAGAAGAATTTATGTCCTCCAATTTCATTTACAAAACTTGAGGAAAACCTTACCAAGGGCCAATACATCTCCTAGGAAGCATGGAAAAGGAACATTTCTCTTTGTCCTGGATATGAGTAGTAAAAGAATATTTCTTACCCGATACAGGTGCACCAAGAGGTGCTAGCTGTATCCGTTGTCCAGCTGATCCAACTTCTTTTTTATAGAAGGAAGAGGTGTATAGTCCTGATGGGTTGTAAGCACCACTACTTCCAAAGCCAGGATTTCCTGTTGACATTACAGAATTTTAGGATTTTCAGCTGCATTCAGAAAACTCTGCCTACTTTTTATAGTTACTTAAAATTGTATTTGCAGTACCACCAGAGTACCAAGTATGAGCGTTCTTTAAAAACTCCCTAGTGCTCATGTCTTGAAAAACAAACATTCTTTCATTGAATTCATTCTTTGCTTTGTATATTAATTGTACCCTTTTCAGCACTAGCAGACAGAAATTCAGGAGGAATAAAGACAAAGAGCAGGATGAACATTTCATTAGTACTTCCACTAAATTTGAGACCACATAGAAATGTTTACACTGAATTGCAGAAAAATGTAGGATCTTACCTCTTCTTAACATCTACTTGCTTTACCTGAAGCTGGTTTAACTAGTGCTCAGTACTACTCTTGTGCTCAACACGTTTGTCCTAATCTATTGAAAAGAATGGAATCCAATGTCTCTTGTGAAAAGTGGTGCACCACTTGAAGTTGACTTTCATAGTCCCCACAGTTGAAGGCCTGCTATAAAAGTCAGACCAAATTATCCTCTCTCTTTAACCCTGGTTATAATTCTGTTTGTGCCTAGTTTTGGTCCAGATTTTTCTTTAAAGCAGTGCTACCCTGGGAAGACTGACATAACCATCCTCATTTGGAAGCTGGGAAGCATTGTGCATGTACACACAAAATTAGTACTGAAATTAGTGTTCAGTGGAAGAGCGATCTCTTACAATACTTACTCCCTAATCCAAGAAAATTCCTTACTGTCTTCATGTCTGTCATCACTTGGGACAAAACATTAAGACTGTGCTGGCACAATGTCCAGAGAGAAATGCATTTCTCTAGTGGTAAGGTTCTGTGTTCAGTAGGATCAAATTTATGGAGTAGAAGGCTATACACAGTAGTTTATTTTGACCTTCATCATGTGTGAGCATATTCATCACAGCTTCAGTGGTAGTTACAGTAAAACACTGTATCTGCTTTGCCAGTTTTTCTGTCTCCTAAATCTTTGGCCTTTGGACAATCCCATAATGTTCTTCTTCACACAAACACTCCCAGACTTCTGTGGTAATTTCAGAGCAGTGGAACTATAAGGCACAAACTAGGCAGCCTGGAATCCTGAGTTTTCTCCCTTTTACTCTAAGGTAACTCCACCAAAACCTGCACAAGCACAACCCTGTAAGATCAGTGTAATGAGTACAGAACCCAAATGTAGGAAAACGTACAAGTCCTGAGTGCTGTCAGGAGCAAGCCATCCCTGAGGGGACATGCATGTGCTGCATTAGGATCACTTCCTCACCATTATCCAGTGACCTGATGTGGATTATGATTAAGGTAATAAAATATTCTCTGCCTTTTAAAGCACAGTAAGTTCCAAGAATCAAGGAGAAGCCATAATGAAAAAAGCAAAGTTTGACAAAACAGATTGCAACTGAAAATGGCAGTATCGTATCCCCAATACGATCATTGGGAATCTGCATTATAAGTGTATATTTTTTTTTTTTACAAGAAACTGTAAAACATAAATAAGAAATGTACAAAGAACCAGGCTATAATTGCTATAAATTACCTTTTGGATCTTCTAATTTTTCATTCAACCTTTCTTTGCATGATAGCCTTTCAATAGGTATAATTAAGTTCTCATCTGTAGACAGAAGGAAAATTAAAGGAAGAAAAAGACAGAAGAACAGAACTTCAGAAGAAGAGTACAAAGAACCAATTTAGGTGATGTAAAAGAAATGATGAAGGAAAAAAGCAAGCAAGAATGAGTATCTGACATATCTGACGCATTAGTTACTATAATGTTTTATCCTTGTTTTCTTAAGCAGAAAATGTTACCCCAAGAGGTTACTTTACAAGGTCCATTCTAATTATGGACTAACAATATGATTTACCAACAATGCAATTACATTCCATTTACAATTTTAAGGACTTGGTCATATCTTCAAAGTTGACTGATCATAAACTTACAATCCTTCATAAATAAAGCACTTGTAACTATTTGCTCTTATTTTGCCTTAGAGCAATGTTGTGGCTGATGAAAAGAAAAAGCCCACTTAAATAAACTATACATAGTTATTTAAACACAGCAGTGTTGATTTTCAGACTGTCAGTATGAAAAGAGAAAAGATATAGTTTACATGTATTGTATTTTTGTGATCCATCTATCCTGGTTCCATGTGTTTCATGTATGTCTTAAATGTTGCTGTCTTCCCAGTATATCAAACATCACATGTAATTTAAGATACTGATATAATACCAAGTATTTTAAGATTCTGAAATAATACCAAGTATTTTCAAACAAAAAATAATCAGTTTTAGTGCTTATTTTCTTTAAATTCCTGATAGTAAGACAAATGCAGGATTTCTACCATTAGCATTCCTCCTAATTTTATCTTCAGTGCAGTTCAGTAGGTAGATGTCTATTGATGAAAACTATTGATGGAAGCAGCTATTTGCTTTTCTGTGCCTGATTCCCTTGCAAGATTATTTATAAATAGTTTATTTCTGAGGCACATGGATACTCTATTTCAGGAAACAAAAAAGATATACAAGACTACTACTTTAAAAAAAACTCCTCTATTCCACAAAAAATTGTGGTAGATGCAGTTTTTTTTCCACTTTCTAAAATCTTGCATGTTAATTCAGATGAACAACTTCAGCTCACCTGACTTTCAGAGGGGAAAATGAGGTTTGTTGACACTGCAGAATGGCTACTACAGTTCCATTAAAAAGGGGTGCAGCATCTGCATGTAAACAAACTTTCTATAGTTCTTGCTGTACAAGCATGTAAGGTATTTGGAGAGTGACTCCTGCTATCTGGACAATGGCTGCAGAGTTGTTAACAGGTAACCTCCCATAACAGGGACAGTGTACCTGAGGTATAGGGCTTGGTGGTTAGAAGACAGATTTCAGCCCAGATTCTGATGCTTTCCTCAGTGAAAACTTAAATAAAGTGTTTACTAGTGTTGGACCTCACTCTATAGAATGCTGATAATAGTGTTCTTCACAAACCATAGTCTCACTGGAAGTTCCTTCCTTGAAATAAGGGGACTTTTCTTGCAGCAAAGGATTTAGGACAAGGCCAGTAAATTGATAAAAGACTAAAATATATAAAATATTAGGCAGCACTTTTATTACATGATCACACCAGCCACCCTTTTGTTTTCATGGGTGAGACTGCTGTTTGATAGTGTTCCATGCCATAAGGAGCAGGCAGTAATGAGACCAAACTACTTGCTTAAATACAGTACAATAATGGTCTCAGTGGATTATATACAAAATTTATCTTGACAGAACTTTATAAATAGGGGCTGGTCTATACCTTCTCAACGTTCTGAAAGAAAAATGCGTATGAAAAAGTTGGATTTTTTAAGTCTTTCACTAAAACAAGAAAAAAAAGAGCCTAGAATCTAAGCTTAACTGCAGAAGTTAAACCACATAGTCTTAACTAAATTAATTAAAGTATAAGGAGATATAATGTGACTATTTTCAATTACACTTTTACCTGTAGTATTTCTGCTGTAAGTCAATCCTCCCCCAGCATTTGTGAGTGATTTAGCAAACAACTGGTTGTTCCAGGTTCCATGTGATCCTTCTTTATTGACTGCTGCTAAAGAGACGTTCTTTGGGTTTACACCTTAGAAAACAAATGATGGAAATTATTATAAATACCAAATTTCAAACTTAATTCAACCAATAAATGACACTTCTAGAACAGAAAACCAACACTGAATCATTTGTCTTATAACACCATTAATGTAAATTAACAATGTCAATTGATTAGATTTTTAAGCTGAACCATGAAAACCAGTGACACTAATTTAAGAACAATTCTCTTCATGCTTTCAAGAGGATTTTAAAAGACTTTTTAGTACAGGTACTTGGTTTCTATAAAACCATAATCTCGTAATTGGTATTTTTGTCTGTCAAAAAAGGAACACACAAATTAAAAATACCTATCAAAAACTGGGGTTCCCAAGGCTGAAAATAAATTGTTTATTCAAGGGTTAAGTTAAAAAGTAGGACAAAGGTTCTTGTTACTTCAGCATGTTACAAGCATTACAAGAGTTAATGGGATTACAACACATGAAAGCAGCTCCCAGATCCAGAGGTTGCAGAACTAAATTAATATGGATAAATAACAACTATGTTCCTGGGACCTCTTATTCCCTTAAATGTTGAAATTAATTATTTTTTACATCTATGCCTTTCTCATTGAAAACCACTGAGACATACTTGTGTTACCTTTAGCAGGGAAGTTCCTTGCTCTTTGTATTTTTCTTTTGGACTTAAACTGTTGATTCTCTGAGCATCCTATTTAACATTCAAGAACTGATTTCATATTTAGAAGTCATCACTGCCCTAATAAGTTCCTGACAAATTAATCATATGTTGTATCGAAACAACTTGCCTCACAATGGGGAATTCCTCTGTGAGCCACCTAAATTCTCAAATGTGGATTACAGAAGTCATGCTATGATTACTGTAATCATACAAACCACCACAGTAACAAAAGATACTGAGTGAGACACCAAGAAAATAATTTCATTATAGAATATATTCAGAATACTAACTAAAGGAAACATTCTCCTTGTTTTCTCCTTTCCATTCTCATTCCCAGTAATTAAATAATATCATGTTATTTTCCTGACAACATCACCCAGATTTAGACTAAGATATCTATTTCTGAAGAAAAATGACTGCCTTGAGAAAGGAAGTGAGTGTGTGAATTCCTACCAGTGCCAGTAGATGGTTATTTCTAAACACTTTGTACCATGAAGGGAACTGTGTTTATCAGAACTAGTATATTCAGAAAACCCCAAACAACCTGGGACTGCAAAATTGGTAAATATGCACTATATAAAATCATAGAATGGTTTGGGTTGGAAGAGACCTTAAAGATCATCTGGTTCCAATTACCCTGCCACAGGCAGGGACACCTTCCACTAGACTAGGTTGCTCAATGTTCCATCAAACCTGGCCTTGAACACTGCCAGGGATGGCGCATCCACAGGTTCTCTGGACAATCTGTCCAGTGCCTCATGACCCTCACAGTAAAGAATTTCTTCTGTATCATCTTTCTCTATCATCATTCTGTCATCTTCTCTAAATTTCCCCTCTTTTGTTTGAATCCATTACTCCTAGTCCTATCACTACGGTCCTGATGAAAAGAATGTATGTAGTTTCTTTAGTCCTCACATACACCTGCTTAGAGATTGATCAGGATATATTCCCAGTAACCCAAGAGATGTTGGATTTATATTACTGAGGAGTTTTTATGTTACTGGTCACAAGAGGGCCTGTGAACTTTTAAGGTGTACAAGCAGTGTTGAGGTCCTGCTACATTTATATAGCCAGGAACTGCTGCATCAATTGTGATATGTTCTGGGAAAGGCATTTAGTCCAAAACTTGAAAATTTAGCCTGCTTATGAAAAATAAAACTATCCAGTGAGAAATCTAAAGCTTAAATGTACTGTATGTAGATTGTGCACAACTTGTATTTTCCATATGTATTGACTTTTAACCTTACCAGGCAGATATCTTGATTGGTTTATATAGTAATCTTTTGCTGATGTATTTGATCTTTCAGAATCATTTCTGATCAGAATCTTGCTTTCCCCTCCTGGCTGGATACAGCATGAAGCTTTTGGTTCTGGCACACTGAAAAATCAAAATTTTGAAACCATGTGACCAACAAGTCCAGCTTGGAATACCACAAGCTGACCTTAGCCTGAGCAATATAGTGCTCTTATCCTACTTTTCTCAGTAGTCTGTTTCCACAAAGTAACAGTCAAACCTAACACCTCAGGAGAGCCTGACCTAGGGTATGAACAAAGAAATGCATCCAACATTATGGAATAAAAGCAAATGTGGCCAAATGTCAAAACATAGTACCATTTAACTGACAAAGGAAGTAATGTTAGTATGTCAAACTTTAGTAAAACAGTTTCTTAAATACACAACAAACACCTGAACCATATAGTGTCCGAAACAAATTTGCTTCTGTTTGGATATTACTGGCACTATAACAACACCCAAAGCAGATCTGCTCATGCAATTCTTGGCATTCTTCCAGAATTTTGATGACTTGAATTTTAATAACTTGTCTTAATTTATAAATTTACTTCTGGACAATGTTTACCAAAAGAAATTGTGATTTTACCGGACCTACCTAAAAAGAAATTCCTTGTTTTTCTTTTCTTTTAACAGTGCAATGCTAGGCTTCTTTGAACATGACATTCCAAATTCAGCGTCATCCAAGTCATCCCAGCTATCCACAGCTTTCACCAAAGTCTGACCCCACCGTCTTCTGCAGTTTTTAGGACCTAGTACACCATTCAGAGGGCCACTAGCTGTTTGTTTCTATTTGAAATAAAAAAAATAAATTAAAATAATAAAAAGTTTAAATAATAACAAAAAAAAGCACTTAATTAAATTCTAAAATTTTATATTTTGTATCTAGTGTAACTCCTGAATACATCTTACAGACTTTCAGGGAATTTTTCTCAGTGTGTTGTACCTGTTTTGGTCATGGTCTCATTATGACTTGAAGCACAAAACATAACAATTATGGCAGCATGTATTTAGAGTGTAGTTCTTTTGGACTGTCATCCTTGAACTGCTCAAGTCTACCTGAACTAGTGAGGTTAACATTCTGTTTGCAAACCCCATTCAGTGCTCAACCGCTATTTCTGGCATCTCACTGAACTCGTGCTCTGGACAGTGGTAGGTGAGCTGCCAAGAAATAGAGCACAGTGGTGCAGAACACTGCTGTGCCCCCAAAGTAAATACAGCAAATAAAAGAAACTTTTCTTTAACATTCTGTTCCAATGAAAGTACTAATTAGTAGTAATTACTAATTAGTAGTAATTACTTCCAATGAAACTAATTATTTGCTTTTGAAAATACTAATTTACAACTGTCCTTGTATCTATCATTTGCTTTCCAGTATTCTCTGAATGCCTGTTATTTTTAACATACTTTGTATTCAGTTCAGTGAGTACAAGCAGAAAGCAAAATGTAAGTTACAAGCCAAAGTTTACTATTCATCTTCTTAAAAATCATAATTGCTAAATTCTTACAAGGTTAGAAACTGGATGAACCTTTTTGGGTATTTTCCTGCATGAGGCAAGTGAAGCTCTCCCTTTCCACTTCTCTATTGTGTACTGACAGTATTGTTGTGAATTGTTTCTCAAAGGTCAGTAAGTGACAGCTGTTTCAACTTCATTACTGCATAAGCACATCACTGAGGGCTATTATAATGAACACTGCTGTTACAAGCAATCTATTCTTCTGACTTGCTATAAAATTTTAATAAGAAGACAGTTATAGCCTGACTTATTCCTTAGTTATCTATCTGTATCTCCTCTAATAAAACATATGACAATTTTTCAGGGATCACCTGGCTGAACATACTAAGAACTTTTAATAAAACCATCTATGTAGTTACTGAAGACAACTTACAGGCGATGAGTTTTTATTGATAATTGGAAAAAGTGGTTGTGCCTGTGGCTGCTGCTGCTGCTTTGGTACTTGTTGGTTAGCTGTATTCTGAGGCAACTGAATTTGCTGGAGAGGCTGGTGGTTAGCCTTTGGCAAGGGCTGTGGCTGTGTTTTGTCAGGTAAATCAGGTGAAGACAGAGGTTCTGGCTTAGCTTCCAGTTTAGGTAAAGATGGCTTTGGCTCTGTTGGCTGAACCGGTTTAACAGGAGTCTGCTTCTCCAGATACTGTGGAGGAGGTCCTAAAATTTGGCCAACTTGAAAGTAAGGGTACTTCAAAGCCTGCAGAAGAAGATATAAAAAACTAATTTTAACTTCAAAAAGTTAACTTTAGTAACTTCATCAAGGATCTAAGCAGGTTTCTGACACACTTGAGCAAACTTTACAGAACAGATGGAAGATGGATGTGTAATGAGATCATGTGTAAAGTGTGTATTGAGAACTGGCAGTTCTGTATTTCAAACTCTTTCCATCACATAACTGAGTAAGACTGATCAACTTGTACATATGAGAGCAGTCATATCCTTTTGTTCCCTTCTTTATTGCTAGGTGGAGTCTGTATTTTGAGGTGCATTATACATTTAGCACCATTCCACATTTATGCAGTAACAAATTTCTGTTTTAAAAGAAGTAGTCCCCACTACCTTTACCACATGCTTTATTACATGCCTCCACTGCTGCTTTTTGGCAACTCAGTGAGTAGCCTGAGGTTTTATAGTTAAAAACAAAACAAAACCCACAACAACAAAAACCCCAGAAGTGAGATGGTTGTCATGTATGGGTTGTACAATTAGAGGATGTTAATGAGCAAGGTTTCTCCCCCATTTTTCTTATCACCAGCTTTTGCTTTTCTTTAAAATACATTTACTGTGCTTGCTGTGCTTTCATGGTGTTTACTAAGAAAATACAGCATCTGTCTTAAGGCAGATGTTCATTTGATCCTTTCCTCTGACCTTTCCATGTCCTCTGCTAAATGCAGAGCATCAACACACCTTAGTAACATACCTCCTCCTATATCAAAACAATCCACTCTGTTAATCCCTCTGGGTAGGATCCTGCTCTTTGTTAGTTCTCAAATACATGTTTTGCCTCAGCTGCACTCAAGAATTGCTGCCTTTGAACACACTGCCATGTATATGCATTAAACTCTTCAATTTGACTGTGGATTACACAACTGCTGCAGCTGCTTCCTCCATAACTCACGTGGATAAAAGCTGGTTATTTGCTTTTATAAAGCACCATACAGTATTTTGTGTAGAGGTACGTAGTACTGGACTACAGATAGATCTCCATCACTGTACAATAGACATGCTTTATAAAGTGGAGAGGAATGGTTGCTTTATTTGGTACCATCTGCTCAACTGCTTCTAAATCACTTACACTACATCCACCTAGGGTAACTTGTAATATGTCCTTTCTTTCCCAATTGTATTCCTCTTTATACATTCTAAATAGGATTACATTAGGTATGAATAATACAAAAAAAAAATCCACATAATGTAACCATCTTTGGTCCTTGAAATATGTTTTTTGAAAAGTAACTTGGAGAAAAACTGTGACCTTTGTGACCTATTGGCATGTTCTTCACAAAGTTCTTTCTTTATCACTTAGTACAATTTACATTCCAAGTACAAATAATCCTTAGCTCTTCCATACTGCATTCCATCTGTGGCTTCACAAAAAACAAAGTTTTCAAACTTTTTGGTACTGCCCTTTGTACAGAGGGGTAGGAAAACAAAAGTGGCAGAAGTGATGACAGACACAATTGAAACACTTGCACCTCAGCTATTTCTCTGTCCTGTACAGAGAGAATTTTAAGATACGCCAGTACAGAAGACAACATTGCAAAAATAACTGAAGAGTTTCTGATGTCTGCTGAGCCAGGTTTAGAACTTTCTCTTCTCACCACTTAGTCTCATTCCCACCAAAGTGTTCAAAATGAAGAGACATTTGTGGCCATCACTATTATAACAATCAATTGGTCTCTGTATCTACAATTTTTTAACAATGCAAGAAAATTCATTCTTATACTTAATCATTCATGTGCTCAGACCTGACTTGCTGTAGGTCTCTTCTTTGGATTCCAGTTCAGCATATCACTCATAAGCTGTATTGCTTCATTGCTTGCGTTTGGGATGAGAGTTTTTAGGCTTATAGGGACACATTGTGGGAATCGGAAATTCATGGCAGAAGCAAGGTGGTAGCCTTCTGTCCAGTCACTCTGTTTCAAAGGAAAGCAAAATCAGCACCAAAAAAGAACAAAGATGTATTTAGATAAAATTTAAGGCAGCTTGAGTCATGCTTGGTCTGCATAGCTCCTTCCTACGTAATTGAAAACAAGTATTCCTGTTTTCCATGAAAATTATTAGAACACCAGTGAATGCAGCATCAGTCTCCAATGGCAGTCCTCCTGAGGTCTCCTGTAGATAAAGGTGGAACCATCACCATGAGTAACAGACTTGGACACATTCTATCTGAAGGAGACCAGAGTGCAGCAGTACCAGGAATGGTACTGAACATCCCCATCTGCCACAGAAATGAGCCCAGCAGCTGACTTCAACATGCCCTCTTTATGGAAATAGCAGAGGTGAGGCCCTTCCATTCACCATGCCCCAGCTGTATAACCATGATACAGCCTACACAATATAGCACTGATCCCAGCATTACAACAGTCAATGATTAAGTTACAACCAGACAGTATTGCAACATTAAAAAACCATGACCACCAGATAAGAACTTTTTAAAAAAGTGTTTAACTTTCCAGAAGAAACCCTGAAGTCCTTCGTTGCTTGATAACTGCATTCTTGGAATACAGAACTATAGGATTATCAAAGACCTCAAGAGACCCTTCCTGAAAGGTGTTAAGTCCCAAAAAGCTTCCAATTTCTGGCAATCCACAGCCAGACTATACAGATTATTCCAGAGAGTCATCTCCTGAAGATTAGGAAAATGGAGGTTTCTCGTACAAAAATAAATGACCATTGTTGAGTGTCCTATCATCCACAGATATCAAGAAGGATTATCTGATTCTTCCCTCTAGAGTGGTCTTTTTATATATTAGAAGGTGTGTTTATTCTCCTTTCTTCCAGTCCTTGTTTGTACAGGCTAAAGAAACCCAAACAATTCCTACAGTCTAGGCTTTTTAAGTTTTATTTTCTCTCTAGACTCTGGTTTTTCCGTCTTGAAAAGGAAAATTCTAAACTGGATATAACATAGCAAGTGAAACAGAAAGATTAGTTCACATGTTAACAGGCAACACTGCTTTTTCTACAAACTGGTATGGTATTTGTCTTTAGACATACAATACATTAAATAGCTCCTACGGCCTCTCCAACAGATGTGTTAGCTGGGTGGTTATCCACAGCTAATTATGTAGCGGATTATTCCTGCCTAAGTAGAGCATTCTGTGCACTACTGAAAAAATTTCTTTAAAGCTACATCTCTAATTCTATACATAAAAAAACCCCTTCTAAATTCTAATGTTGTTTTCTAACATAGTTCTTCTCAGCCTGCCATCTACTAGCTTAAGTAGCAAAATCTATTCCACTAGACAGCCTTCAATACAATTTTAAAAAATTCATCAGGGGCAGAACCACTCGAGTTCTATACAATTCATCTTTTGAATAAGAGCCAGTGAAGCTTACTCTCTGGGTAACTCTTTCCAAACAGGTATGCTCTTCTCATACAATTTGTATAGACAAACGCTGCTGAGAATGTTACGACGGACAGTATCAGAGACCTTACTGAAGACAAGGTATGACATTTGTGCTCTTCCTCTATCCACCACACTTATTACACTGCTACAGGGCAAACTGGATTGATTTGATACAATTTGGTCTTAAGGTACCATGATAGCCATTACCCATCTTTTTATGTACAACAGTTTTAGCTCTGTTAGCACAGTCCATGGTAACAAAAAATCTCAAATATAATTATAAACCACATCTGCTTAAAATAAGTCTCAAGATTTCAAGTGACTTCCTCTTTCATCTCAGAGAACAGTTTGTTTGTTTAAATCAATGGAGAAAAACTTCCCTCCTTCATTGTATTGCCCTTCTTTATTGAGTTTGATGGCATTCTGTCTGCTAGAAATAAAGGAACAGTTTACAACAAAGTACCAAGGGCTGCATGTTGAACTAATGAACATAGGGATAAAGTGAAAACAGTACAAGAGCAAAAATGAAAAATACATTTATATTTATTTAAAAAAATTTGCAATAATTTCAAGTGCCATTGCCAACCTTCAGCATTTCATTAATCTCTGCTATTGAGGTTGTCATCAATTTTTTTCATTAAATTCACACAGCACAAGTGCACCACCACTGCCAATATTTGAATGGTGCAATTTAATTTATTTATCAAATGAATAAAGCAAATTAATTTATAAAATAAAACAGAATAGTTGCCTGACACTATTAAAAACACCTAGAGTCACAGAAGTCATTGGTATGTTGTTATGGACTTAAGCACAGGAAAGTAAACTGGAATGAAGATCGTATCTGGGCATAATTCATTATTGCAGAATAACAGAATAAATGAAAATGTATGTCTGGGAAAAATAATATTTGTAAAACTATCTGCAAAATCAGACTATTAAAATAAGTACTTACATTTTTCAGAATGTAAGTACTTGTAACAAATGCAGCATTTGTTGTGGTAATTCCTATCATACTGTTTAAGTACTCCTTTTACACAGCAACCTCCATGAAGAATGCCTTAGCATTGTCATAAGGAGAGAAAATTCCTGAGTCTGCCTAGCAGATGACAGGGGCACAAACTAATTAACTACAGTTTCCAGATCCTAGAGGGCTGACTTAAAATGTTCTTATCTCTTCAGGTCTTTAAGGGATGCTACAATTTTTTCTGGAATATTCAGCTGGTAATGTTCCTTGCTTTCCCATGCAATAAGTTTTCTAGTCAGGGAATGACAGACTCTAACCAGTCAGGATTTGCTGTTACCTCCTTGTAAGGTTAGAGAAAAAACACAGCAATCATCTCAGTGCTGCTCTGCTACTGCACACAGTGAAAACCTCTCTCTGATCTCCCTGCACTTCAGAGCTTGTCTATGCTGTACATTGAAAATGTTCCAGAAGCCAGCATGGTGCTGTCTTTCAGACAGTCTTCATATACATCAAAATGTTCCTCTTACTATCCCAGATTTGTGATCTGCTTAAGAAAGTTCACATCTGCATTTGAAAACTCAAGTCTTAAAATGCTGCTCCTATTTGCACATTATTCCTGAGGCACAAATGTGTCATGGCAAGCACTATTTTACTCATCATACCAATTTTCACTGAGTCTTCCTGACTCAATTTTCACTTCCACGACATACCATCTATAACTCTCCACCTGACCTTTTCCTCTTTGCTCTGTCATGAGTTTGCACCTGTTTCTCAGAATGTTCTCTTGGATGTTTTCCCACCACTTCAAGCTCTACATGTTCCTAGCTAAGCTTAATCTATTTCTGTTTTAAGTTTTCTGTTCCTTACTTCTCTATTGATAACAGCTCCTTTACTGGGCAAGAATTATATTGTATTTTACATAAGCAGAATACTAATGAAACTGATGTTTCTCTCTCCACCCCTAGGTTGCTCAGATCTAGGTGGACTGTGTTTGGTCAGTTACTCCACCAAGTTCTATTTGCACCCATAAAATACTGATATACATCTGCCATTTCTTACTTTAGTCTACAAAAATATTTACTAGCATTTTTTTTTCAGTTCATCCAAAATTTTGAAGGTAACCTTATTCTCTTCTTGCATATTCTTTCATCCATTTACTAAAACAACTTTTAAACTGAATATAATTGCATCCATTTTTATATGCACTACCCAAACATTCCTTGTAATTTTAAATAGTATTTAGTTCATCCAGAAAATAAGCAAAAGAATTGTTTCCTCTCTAAAATACAGCACATTTTCCCTCAATTACTTCTTATTGCTAATAATATTTAAGAGACATCTGTGTTTGAGATGAAATGTTTCTTTTATGCTTTAAAAATAAGAAAATCATAATTTGTCTTATTTATGGTAACTTTTCCAAGCTCCAAACTTTCGGGAAGCGAAAGCAAATTGGCTCTGGTAAAAATAATCCTAGGAGACTTCTGATTTGCTTTCCATTATGAATAGCTTTAAATTACTAAATTAAACAATTTTATCTGGCTTTCATCAGAGGAGAGTAAGGCTTCACATAATGGTATGATATACAACAGATGCTAACATATAAAAAATGACTAGCATTACATGCCTTAATGGAAGCTGAAAAGAAAATACTGCTGAGCAAACACTAAGTCTGTAGAAAACTTATTGAAACAATAATTCAATATGTATGTTCTGAAAGATAACACTAAATATTTTGTAATAATTTGATTTAATTTTTTTTGGTAATAAAACTGTGTGAGGCTTTTTAAGCCTTACCTTCTTTGGAGTCCCTAGGACTTGGCAAATTTTGAAGATTTCATCTACTTCACTTGTGCCTGGGAAAAGAGGCCTGAGTGTGTATAACTCAGCCATTATGCTGCCAACTGCCCATATATCAATAGGTGAGCTATAGACAGAAGATCTCAGTAAAACTTCAGGAGCACGGTACCTGTGAGGATGGAAGGAGATAATAAATAAGTTTAAATGGTCATAGGAAGGTAATTAGTTAAGCTAACGTATTAAATTCTTGATATACTTACCACCTGGTAGAAACATAATCTGTGTAAGGTGGCTGAGATCTTAGTTCTCTAGCCAACCCAAAATCTGCAATTTTCACAAGTTCTGGTCCACTACAGAGAAGGTTTTCAGGCTTCATATCCCTATGAAAAAATCCTGTAGAAGACCAAACAGAAAAGAATTGCAAATTATCATAGAATCACTTCTTAAGCAGCTATTTCTAATAGGAGTAATCCAATATTTACTTTGGGATGTTTTTGGAATAATATAGTGATTTTCACTCTTTTTATTTTCTATTTTTTTAAATTCAACATAAAATAATTGGAACCCTCCTGTAACAAATGCACACATTTTTCCTCCAGTCATTATTACACCAAGTGTACTTAAATTAACAAATGTAAACTGTCATTAGCACACTAAGGAAAATGAATTGGCTGGCAGCAACATCAAGTAAAAAGCCAGTTTCAGAATGAAATCTTTTGCAAAACTACAATTTTTTTTTCAGTTTTGGATAACGGAAAATTGAGCATCTGACACACTTACTTGATTCATAAAATTGCTTGAATGATTTTTAGCTAGTTATTTATCATTGTGACAACAATTTGGAGATACAGACATATAAAGGATATCCAAATCCTGCTCAGAAATGGTAATATTTGTAATGTAGGCACATAAAGCTTCTTCAATGCTTGCTGTTGGCTTGAGGACCTCTATACTTGGGCAGTGGTAAAGTCACTAAGCAAATTAATTCTGCTGTTTAACTGGAACACACAATTTGTTATGTTATCTGTTCATTTGATTGAAATCCACTTGCTAGAATAAAGCACTGAATTTCTGCATGCATAAATTGAAAACGACTGTAAGAAACTGACTAAAATTATTACAGTGAAATGTAAATGTACACATTTATCATACTTGGTATTCCCTTATACACTTATGGTCAAATCAAGATATTAATATTGTAACATGAAATTGGAAGTTTTTCTTAAAATCTAATTATCTAATTTATTTCACAGAGAAATGAAGTAGGAAAGAAGGATGCTAACAATCAGAGAACAGCATATGATCCTGATCAGAAGGACAAGAAAATGTCGATTTCTGGGTATTTGATAATACTGAATGAAACTAATTATTCATTCAATTCACCAACAGGTCTCTTCAGGGTACACTGAAAACAAATCAAGCCTTGCTAGGAACACTGTTTCTTATTTTATTTTCAGCTACTGTTTCATTTTCTTTGGGAAGTTTTAAGGATACCAATGTGATGTGAAGAACAACTATAAAATAAAAAAGTTGAGCATGAAAGTAAATTACTACCTTTTTTAAATGCAAAGAAGTTTGATACCAGTATTTCATAATACAGTTCACAGACAGATCTTAAATGTGAACACTAGGAGTTTTGCAAAGACTGTGAAACTTTCTATTGTGAGCACACCTCACCTCTTATTTAGAGTGCACCTGTAATTCCTAGAAACATCCCACTTACTAAAATATTTAAATCCAGATAGTATTTGATAAGGATACTGTTTGAATATCTCAGTGAACACGTTATTTTAGTATTTTTTTATATGCAGAGTATCATGTTATAGTTTCTCAATACAAGATTATTGATGTATTAATGCTTCTTGATTAGATCTTTTTGAGGATGCACAGAAGTATCTTTAGTTTGTTTATTCTTCTGCTAACTAAAGTAGAATAAAGTACTGCATAGTGTATGAACAACATCCAGTGCTTTCCAAGAGAAAGGAAAATCCAGTTATAGGAAAACAAAGAGTAACTTCAGGCACACTTGAAACAGGTAACCATTATTTTATCGGAGATGATCAATAGCCCTTGTTAGGTTATTTATTCATGCTATTTCTGTGCATGATCTTATTTTCTAAAAAGAGTGCTACACAGTTAATCTCTAGTAGGAGACCTACCGTGTTTGTGGATGAAAGCCAGCCCTTGCAATATCTGATACATTATGTTTCTGATGACTGACTCAGGGAAAAACTTGTTTCTGTGAAGAAACAGGGTAAAAACATACATAATTAAGAAAAAATACTGTATCTTCAGAACGCACGTGTTTCTTTATTTTGCCTAACACATCATGAACACATGAAACAGACCCACCAAGTCAAAGTAAGAGAGATGCAACTCTAATTTCAAAACTCTATTGGGCCTTAATCTCAACCACTTTAAGTGCAGCATCAGAACTTCTGGGCTGAGATGTTCATGGTGCTATCTCTCTGTGGAAGCTGGCTGGCCAGCAGTGTGCTTGACCAGGTGAAGGTGGAATGCACAGTGCTGTAACAGCAAGGCAGAGATGGCACAGTGCAGCACTGGTAGGTGCATTACCCAGTGGTGCCCTGATAAGAGCAATTCTGCTCAGCTGCAGAGTAACATTGTGCTCATGTCACCAGCAGCTACCTCAGGATGTCAGTCCAAAAGCTTGCCACATTAGGAGATACAAGTGTGTGACAAAGTTTGAAGGAAACCCACACTAAAGGCAAAACAATTCATCAAAATAAAATGTTATTGAAAAGGCAGGTCCTGCTCCAAAGTCCACGTTGCAAGCCTTGCTATGTACTGTTTGTCCAAGACTGCAAGATCAGAGTTAGCCTATATACAGGCCATTCTCACAAAGATGCACGCATGTACCATCCCCATCTTAAGTCAAACCCATGAGCAAAAGTAGCATGAACAGTGTTCACCAATCCTTCATACAACAAAATGAAGGCTAATGAAGAAAAAAACACCAAAACACAACTATTTGGAATTTCTCTCATGGCTCTACACAAAGGCATGCAAACTCTCCTGTTAACAAGTGATCAAATTTATTTCTAAAAGCATTGCAATATGCAGTGTCGTAACAGAGCAATGCAGAATTTTACCCCCAGATAAGCTGGTGCAGCAACTCCTGTTCACATTAATGGGGTGACAAGAAGAGCCAAAACCAGAAATCCCAAAGTGTTCTTCAAGGTACTATGAGAATCATTAAATAAAGCATGATAGTACACTACTTTTCTGTGAAAAAAGACATACCTATCCTTCATGAGCTGATAGAGATTTTCCTTCATGTATTCAAATACAAAGTAAAGGTGGTCATTTTCTCGTATGACTTCCTTCAATTTTATTACATTGGCATGGTTTAGCTTCTTCAGAGACTGCAACAGAGCAAAATACAGCTTCAGATAACCCCACAGTGACCTTGATTCCTTACCAGAACTAAATTTTTAACATGTTAAGTTTCTAGCACAGAATCCACACAAGATCTTCATATGATACCCTATTATTTATCTTGTAATCTGTTTTAAAGAACCCAGAAGTTTGAATAAATCTCAAATTAAAAGCAAGAACTATATTAATAGTAGTTTAAACCTATTTCTAGGGATTACCATAGAGCTGGAGTAAAGATTAGCACAAAAACCTAATTCCCTACAACAAAAGACAAATCTGAAGCTGTAAGAGCTCTTTCCACTGAACTGAGTAAGAAAACCTGCATTCTTTTTTTTTCCCCTTCTTTTTGACATGAAACTTTCATGAAGAAGGATTCATTCTGACATACTGATTTGTGTGAAATCTCTAATAAGTTAAACCAAAAGCCCTTTAGTAGGGGCTTTTGTATATACAGAAAATCAGACACTTAAGACATGGAATTCTTTGGAATTTAAGCCCAGGTTTTCAAGTTTTATTCTATCACTTGGCTAGCCAAAACTCCCAATGTTTTCTACAGATGCCCCAAACACAAGATATATCGAATGGATTCACAGCTAGAAATCTGGAAGTAAAATGAGGAGGATGGTAAACCACAGAAATACACACATACAAAAATCAATTTCTTCTCCATTCTCCAAGAGGCTTGGCTATGAGACATGGCCACTGCTTGAGAACAGTGGGATATTCCACAAATCAGCAGGACCTCTAAGAGTGCCAGCATCCCACAGTTTTGTGAAATTTGTCAGCATTCAAGGAGTTCACAGAGTTTGGCCTTGTGCTTGGACATGGTAGCTGCCTTTTTCCTTCATGCAAGCCTAACCAGACACTTATTTTTAAATGTGGCATGTTCACCACTTTACCTTGACTTCTCTCAAATTCATACATTCATCCCATGAATAGAACTTTCTTTTCATTCTGAAATAAAGTCCAAGATAAAGTATTTTCAGTGAACAGTACAGAATACTTTTAGAATCAGAAAACTTAAATTATATTTTCTAAGACTAGCATTATCTATATTTTGAAATCAATTTAAAACATTCTAGCACAGCATCAGCAATATAATTAAAAACAAAGTCAATGCTTAGAATTGCTAAAAATTTACAGTGATTAATCATCAAGCATTCAAAAATATTTTTAGTAGAGTACAGCTAGACACCAAGTTACTCCAAAGTAAAAGGGACATAAAACCCCTTTGTATCATTGGAATTGTGCTTTTAATAATAAAGTAAGCAACAATGACACTGCACATATAACATGGAAAGTTATATATGTGTATATATATACATATACATAAATTGCATGTTCTAGGAAAACAAAAAAAAAAATTACATTTTTGAAATCTGCAAAATATCCAGACTGCTTTCTATTGTAATTAAGCATCTGACTTGACAGGTCATTTTAAAAAGCTGTTCCAAGATATTAATTTAAAAAAAAAAAAAAGTTTCACTTTTTTCAAGTAATATCATAGCCTCTAAACTAATTATTATACATAACAGTATAATACATTTATTTGTAAGTCCTGCATAAATTCAAATGTGGATGTTTGATGTTGCTCAGATCTTGGCATAAAGTTGTGAATGTCATTGCTGTGTTTTGGTAAAGTTTTAGCAGCTAAAGTGAAGAGTTTTAAACCCATAATTTTCATTTAAAATAGAAGTATCTTCAAGCAAAACTGTACCCTCTCAAGTCCCAAACTTAAAAATCACACAACAGAATTCCAAATCCTGAAATCATGAAATGAACCACTTCCCACAAAATGTTGTTCCTTTTGCTAAAAATAATTGAAATAAACAACTGTAGAGTCTTTCTTTAGCTTAGATTAATATTAACTTCAGTAACAGTACCAGCAAGATACGGTGAAACCTGAAATTCTCAGAAATTCTTAAAGAAAAAGTCAATCAATTATATTACAATTATCTTACTGCAGTAGAGCCATAAATGAGAGAAAAAAGTCTGAGCAAGTTACAATTTCTGGTATTTCAACTTACACTTTAAATCCTGCTTGCAATTCTCTAGGAATACAAGGAGAATTTCCCCACGCCTAGAGTAGAATTTTTCTTGCTTCGTAATCATCTTTTAAGGCAAGTATGACAATACCCTTGATTACACAGAACACAAGTTTATTAGAGCCAGGGAGACAGCCTTTATTTACCTGACCAGATTGTTACTGTTGCTTATCACTGTAGCATCACCTGAAACTTAACGTGATGCTTACAAAGATTTGGGGGGCTGGGATGGAATTTCAAATCTACCTGTTAAGATCGCTATTCCTGCAATTTGTAAAAATAAAATCCCTAACTAACCTCATTCACTTTTGCTTCTCCTTTGGTGCTGGCCTAACAACATTTTTAGAAGGAAGCATGTTCAAACTGAACAAAAGCAGCATGCAATTTTACAAGCCAACGTAAATCAGTAAATTTAACTGATGTGTCTCTCTAGTGATCAGTTACCAGAAATCTGACTCACAATCACGTTGTTAAATACCTTAATTAAAAAAAATATTATGTTAATTTCCTTTTAAAAGGAAACTTTTTTCTATTCTACACAAATGGAAGACAACAAAGTCAAAAGTGTAAACCTAAGATTTTGCAAGCACCTTTACTGAATTGAGATGCTACATACCTTTTGATAGCCACAAGTTCTCCTGACTCATTGCTCTTCCCCATCAATACACTGCCATAGGTGCCATCACCCAGCTGTTTCATAATTGTGTAACGATTCATTTTTTTATGACTCAGACAGCCAAGAGCTTATGAAATGTTAAATTTCTTCTGTTTTATTAAAGGGTTCTGTGCTCTTTGATTTTCTTACGAGAAATCGTCTTCCAGACTGTTTTATGTTGGTAAATGTTTCTCATAACTGAGCAGAATATTCACTGTTCTCTTCCAAACTATAGCTGCTTTCAGATCCAGTTACAAAGAATGGGAGACAGAAGAACATGGTCATTCTCACACAGATCCTTAAAA
>VWZV01007759.1:934525-953208 GCA_013397155.1 Irena cyanogastra
TAGTTTTACAGTATTTTAGGAAAGAGACACTCTACTATTTGTATCAAACAATAACACCCTCCAAAGCCACATGTGCGCTTTCAATGGACGTAAATGTAATTAGTTCCTTTAAATTTTTCAAACCACAGAAGGTGGAAGGTGCCTACTACACAATTAGAGTTAGAGTAAGCAGAGACTAGAGAGTCCAGGTTACTGTCATAATTCCCTAGAATCAGCAAAGTGTTTTTAAAGCTAGCATATTCTGATAGAAACCCTTACTCTGAATTTGCAGACAGCAGCAGCTTCCTGAACTATAACAAAGGCACGGTTGAAGTTTTGGAAAACACAAGGACACAAATTTTGCACAGGGTGCCAGGGCAACCTTAGGGTCTGAACACTGTGTTTTGGATTGGTAATTCAAGCAGGCTTTCTATGATTAAAAGTTAGTGAGGAAAGGAGGTGGAGCAGCAAGATAACCACTGCATTCTTCACCCACATAAAGCGATTTGTTAAAAATGTACATGGACATCTTTCTCCGAAGTTCACATAATTCTTAGGCATGGTAATGGCTGAAGAGTTAAGTTTATTTCTCAGTTTTACAAGGCTTGCAGAGAGAAGCATAGACCTTACATGCACTGGTATGGAAGATTAAATCTGAATTGTTGTTTGGAAAAAAATCCATACTGAACAATGTTGAATCACCATATTTGAATCCATGTAAATATTATTTTGAGTCCCAATCCAAGTTTGAATCTGAACCCCAGTTTCCATTATACACAATACTATCTGCCACCAACGCTCCAGATGAAGGCCAGTTGCCTGATGTTAAACACACACACGAGAGTCACCCACTTATTTATGCAAGACTAGGAAAAACAAACAACCTCTCATTGTACCATTTACTCACTGTAACCCAAATGCTAATACACAAACAAACACTGACTATTAACTGAATAACCTTCTCTACCTTTTGCCTCTGCTGTCTGAAAATACAAAATAAAACTGAAATCAATGAGAACACACCATCAGTCTACCTTTATAGGAGATTGAAAACTCAGCATGCAACTCTCTAGTCCTTATCCTTATGCCAAAATTAGCTAGGCTACATTCTGGTCTGTTCAAACAGATTAAGAAACTCTGATTCAGCTGACAACAAGACTCAGGCTTGAGATTTACAGGCCTGGCAAAATAACAATAAAATTAGCCTCTCAAGGAGTGTGAAATATACATTCTCAAGCAGACCAGCCTGCTGTGTAAAGGAAACAGCTGCTTGGAGAATAGACCAATGTTTCTAAGTTGTTCTTAGCTGAAATGCTGCTTCCTCAAAGTCATAACACAGAGTGTTACTCCCTGTTGCTTCTGTCAGCAGGAAAGGATCTCACATCATGTCTCAAGATGCCAGTAACAAGTGGCCTCGTGGACATCTCAATTTATAATCATTGCACCAGGCAACCGTCATTTTGTCAGGGAAAGATATAAAGTTTTTCTGCACCCATCTACACCTCCCCTCCCCTAAAGCCACAGCTACAGTGAAATAAGGTTTCTGGTTTCTGAAACAAAGCTAAAAGTCAGATTTAACAAAAAGTAACATAGACATCTCAAATTATGATGACATTTTAAACTGGACTTTCATATATTTAAGCAAATTATTTTTCTTAGACTTCAGCTTTATATCTTATTCCCCAGAATGCCTGCATGCACTCTAATCTTTAATACCACCAATAATGCCTTTTTACAACAAGGTTATTTTGTTGACTCTGGTAATAAGCAGATGATCAAGTGTATTTATTCCAAGTTAAGATATATGCTGCATAAACATCTTGCAAGTTGTCAGTGGCTAGCTCTATGTATATATTAAATAAACAAACCAACACAAAAACCTTGAGGGTATTCTTATACCCATTTTAAAACACAGCATCACATCTAAAGCATCAGCAATGATAAACTATGTGTGCATTTTGTGTATAGGTGATCACAGGCGTTATCATGTGAAGTGAAATGTAACAAGTTTTGGGTGCTTGTGTTTCTCTGTTTCAACAACTATCATTGTGCATTGTTTAAGGTATCAGGGGTTTTTTTTGAGAGGATTAAGCAATATCTGGCACAGATGGCCCTAGCTGAAACTCCTAGAGTTACATTAAAAAGCTGGAGAATTTGCATGCATTTCATGCTCGTGCTTTCGCTCTCTAACAAAGTGTAGCAAAAACATGAGGAAAACTTGTATTTGCAATAAACAGAACAAGATCTAGACATAACCTCAAGTTTTGACCTTTAAATCTTCTAATTTTGGTGCCTAAATCCTACCAGCTTTACAAGTAATTTTCATTGGAGTATATATTAATCATATGCTTTTACAATTATTCCTTTTGTCCAGTTCTAATATTTTGGCATGTGCAATCAAAACAACCTCACATAAAGTGTTCCTTCCTTCCAGAAATTCCATGTAATACAACACATCACAGACCCAATTATTCATTTTGTCTGTTCTGTAATATATTTTATTGCCTTACTCCTTTTCTGCTGTGTACTTTAATTTTCACCTGATCAAGTAAAGTACAAAAAAGTCGCTGCACTCCTTCCATGATCAAGTGGAAGTGTCAAATCCACTCCATGGAAATGCACAAAACAAGGTGTGAAAACCACATACCCTGATTACAATTTCTGTGTACCATCACATCTACTCCATGTCCCACACTGACATGTATTGGAATTACAGAGCATGGTGATTAGAACATAAATGCTCCAGAGATTCACATTTCACTACAACAGACTTCTGCATACTTTGTAATTTACACCACCGCTCAGGTGTGCAGTTTTCTTCCCAGTGGTCTATCTGTATTTTCTTTCTCAAATCTGCAGTTCAGTTTTGTCTTTTGTACCAATCTGAGGAAAAGCAAGGGCCCAATCTAGCTTTTCTGGTTAAAACAAGCCTTTGGAGTGGCCTTTTCCATACTAATGCTTATATGATATTATTTCCTCAGTGATGCAAAGCTCTAAAATGTAAAATTGTCATAACAGGTACCAAACAGACAAGAGAAATCCTAGTCTAAACAACAGCTTGTTCAATACGCTTAATGACATACTGTGCATAATCTCTTTACACAGGATTAAGGAAAGATTAAAGCCAGGGACAAATAGAGGACAAAATAAAATAGCTTGACAGAATCTATAATTTGTGTAAATTTAGCGAATCTGAACAAGTATTAGAGAATTGAAACAAATCATCGCTTTTACTGTATTACTCATGTTTTAAGCACTAGCAGCAATTTTATATTATTTTAGATGCCTGAATTACATTTCAAAATGTAATGAATAGCAGCAAATCACCTACATTTCTTATATACAAATACAAGGCTTTACCAAGAGTTCTACATTTGCATCCTAAACAAACTACTCTCAAATAAATAGAAACTAGGATACATGACCCAATAAGACCTCCCACGCAGAGAAGCAAAACAATCACAAGAAACTTTTACCAACCTGTTTACAGTAACAGATGAAATCACCAAAACTGTTTGTGTGGCACACTACTGTTCTCAATGATCAGAACTGGCAGTATTGGACAGCACAGAATGTATCCTGATACTGATTTTAAAAGTAAAAAAATAAAAACAAACCCCAAACCAAATCCAAACACAAAACAACAAATAAATTTTGCTACAAGAGCCTTTTTGGTAGTGAACATATATTACTAAAGCTGCCAGTAATCAGGTCCCATGACAGATGGATCCAGTTCTTGAGATTAACCTCAAATCCATTACACTAATCAAATACCACCAGTTATTTAAAAGCACGACACTCAGCTGCAATAAAGAAGTTGGTAACATTGATAATAAATACTGGTGTTTTGAAATAGACTGCCTTGATTTTTTTTTTAAAGTCCCTTTAAAAATCTAATATATCGTTCCAACTTGTGTGTGTCAGGCATTCACGATGGAGCATATCAAATTAAGATCTACAGTTTTCTCTAAGTATCCTCCCCTGTTTTCTTCCGAACTAGTTTTCATTTCAAACCAAAATTATTCACACCAACTTTTTCAGCAGATTAGCACCATACCAGCAAGGCTACCACTTCCTACAGGCATGAAACCCCTTCCCTCAATGCAGTACAGCAAGTTTCAGGGTAACAGTGGTTTCAGTGCTGCTGGAACTTCAAGTCTCCCATTTTTGACAGTGTCCAGAAGGAACATGAACCACTCAACTCTCAGCATCTGCACCACTGTAAGTTTCAATAAAACACAGAATTGTTAGGGCTGGAATGGACCTCTGGAGATCATCTAATCCAAACTCCCTGCCAAGGCAGTGTGACCTAGTGCAGGTGACACAGGAACACATTCAGGTGGTTTTGGAATGTCTCCAGAGAGGGAGACTCTGCAACCTCCCTGGGGAGCCTGTTCCAGTGCTCTGCCACCCTCAGTGTAAAAAAATTCTTCCTCGTGTTGAGGTGGAACTTCCTGTGTTTCAGTTTATGGCCATTGCTTCTCATCTTGTCGCCAAGCACCATTGAAAATACTCTGGCACCATCCCCTTGGCACCTGCCTTTGAGATAATTATACGCACTAATGAGATCTCCTCTCAGTCTTGAGAATGGAAACAAATGCTTGTATCCACTTCAGTTCCACCTGGTGACATCCACTCGCCTCCCAACTGCGCCCAAGTACCTCCCGTAACATTCCCAGCGCCAAGGGGAGCACGGCGCTCCTGCCACTCACTGCGGCTATGAAACTCGGCACGGCCCGGCCTGACAGTTTCACCCCGGTTCTCCTAAGTAAAGCTTCACCTCCTTTCATTAACCGCGCACCCCTCGGGCCGCCAAGGCCCGGCTCTACCTCACCGAAGCCAAAGCAGGCAGGGTCCCCGTCCCCTCAGTCTCCGCACCCACGCGGCGCTGCCGCTCCCAAAGCCCAGCACTGCAGCGGGGCAGCTCCCCACACACGCGAGTTCACCCTGCCAGCGACCCGAACCACCCTGGGGCCGGCAGCAGCCCTCCTCTTTAGGCACGGAGCTCCGAACACTCCCGCTCCGGCCCAAACCAGCACCTCTTCCATGCTGGGAGTACCCCAGAGACGCCCAGCCCCCGGGGCACGGGCGCCTACCAGCCCGGCCCGAGGGGGACCCGCCGCCCCGCACTCACCGCGGCGCTGCGGGCGGAGCCAGCTCGGTGCCGCCGAGCCCCCGGCCCGCCCGCCGCCTCCCTCGGCAGGGCCGCTCTGCCCCGTCACCGGGGCGACGGGCGCGGGGCCGGGCCCCAGACTGGGGCGGGCCCCGTCGCCGGCACCGCCCTCCCGGCAGCGGGCACGGCTGCCAGGGAATCCCAGGTGGAGCGGAGGAGACGGGAGGCGGTGGATAAACAGCTCTGCGGGGAGCGGGGACAGCAGCCCGTTGGAAAGGGGGTGGTGAGCAACGGGAGCTGAGCCTGATGACAAGAGCCACGTCACAGGTTCCCTGAAGGTGACCCCATGATACGCGAGATCGTCTTCAGACATTCCTTATTATAATTGCTGCTAATAGTAAATATATATTGAATACATATTGATGCTCTGGAGACCCCACCTGCAGTGCTGCATGCAGCTCTGGGGTCCTCAGCACAGGAAGGACATGGACCTGCTGGAGGGAGTCCAGAGCTGTGGGTGCTCTGTGATGCTCAGAGGGCTGGAGCACTTCTCCTATGAACACAGGCTGAGAGAGTTGGAGCTGTTCAGCCTGGAGAAGAGAAGGCTCCTTAGAGCAGCCTTCCAGTACCTAAAGGGAGCTTTCGGGAAAGCTGGATAGAGTCTATTTACAAGAGCATGGACAAAGGGAAGCTACTTCAAATTGAAGTATCCATTGTATTCAAATTGAAAGAGATTAGATATTAGGGAAAAGATTTTTGCTGTGCTGGTGAGGCACAGGAACACATTACACAGGGAAGTTGTGGATGCCCCATCCCTGGAGGTGTTTAAAGCCAGATTGAATGGGACTCTGAGCATTCTGGTCTAGTGGAAGATGTGCTCATGGCAAGGGAGTTGGAACTGGATGATCTTCAAGGTTTCCTTCCAATCCAAACCATTTTATGATCATATGAAATAAAGCTGCCAGCTAAGCCACAGTGTACTTAGGATTTGTACAGATATTCCCACCTGTAATCTTCACAGCTGTAGTGAAACCTGAGGGACTTTTTCCCCCCTCGCATTTTTAAATATTATTTACTGTAAGCAATTTATTAAAATGCAAGTTGCTAATATTGATGCAGAGAAGAAACTTTGAGTGCTCTATGCATTCTAAAATATATGTATTTCTATCACAAAAGTAATAATAAATTTTCTCCTTGGTCCTTTGTAATCTTGCATTTCTCCAGGATGTACAGAAGGCACAGTTAATAATAATGGCATATTTAGTGTCTGATCCAGAGGTGCTTTTGGCAGGGAAGTCTCATTTTAAGCTTCAATTCTCAGCATTATCTTGAGCTTCCTGTATTTCAATGTTTTTGAGAGTGAGGGGCAAGAAAAGGAGATCATTTCAACACAAAAACTACTAGAAGCACCATGGAGGGAAAGGAAGAAAATTATTTTAGAGATTCAGATCCTATCTGCTTCACCATGCTGGCAGCTTAGGCTTGCTGAGCAAAAATGGGAAGCTGTCTTCATTTTACCTTTTTTTTCTCTCCCCCCACCATTCCTCATTAATTGGGATGGTAACTTTGTGATGGTTTAAGAACTGTTGACAGATTAATTGATTCTACCTCAAGTCAACTGGGTGGAACGTGGGGCTATGGGAAATGGTTTTCTGGAATTCAAAGGATTTGACCACTTGCACGTAGCTTGCTGAAATGAAAGTACAAGAAAACAACATTATATTTTCTGAAACAAAATATGCCTGTTTCCTTTACTGAAATAAAACATCAGGGATGACTGCCAGGTGACTGCCAGGTAAAATAAAGTTCAAAGGTGAGACTTGGACATGAGAAGGAAGAAAGCACCATAACCCACACAGCAGAATTCAGGCAGAGGTTCAGCAGAAGCTGACTGTATGTAGCAAAGAATTTAACCATGCATTAACCTCTAAGAGTATGTTTGGTCACTGCTACATGGATACATCTCTACCTTAAATATGTGAAAACACCTCTCCACTGTCAGTGGAAATGATGCAGCAGTTCCTCTATGGTGTCCTCTCCCTGCCCTTGTGTCCTTTCCTCTCTCTACAGTTTAGCCACGTCCTATGACTGTTCTTTTCCAGTGATGGGCTCTGTCCTCTTCCTCTGGTGTCACTCAGTTTCATAAGATCATAGAATGGTTTGGGCTGGAATGAACCTTAAAAATCATCTAGTTCCAACCTCCCTGCCATGGTCAGAGACACTTTCCACTAGATCACATGTCTCAGAGCTTAATCCAAACCTGGCCTTGAACACTTCCAGGGCATCCATAGCTTTTCTAGGCAACCTGTTCCAGTGCTTCACCACCCTCACAGTAAAGAATTTCTGCCCAGTATATAATCTAAACCCACCCTGTCTCAGTGTGCCACCCATTCCCCCTTGTTCTGTCCCTACATGCCCATGTAAAAAGTCCTTCTCCAGCTCTCTTGCAGGCCCCCATTAGGTACTCGAAGGATGCTAAAAGGTCAGCCCAGAACCCTTTTTTCTCCAGGCTGAACAACCCCAGCTCTCTCAGCCTGTCTTTATAGGAGAGGTGCTCCAGCCCTCTGAGTGTTTTTGTGGCCTCCTCTGGCCTTGCTCCAACAGATCCATGTCCTTCCTATGTTGGGGGGCGCAGAGCTGGATGCAGCACTGCAGGTGGGGCCTCACCAGAGCAGGGCAGAGGGGCAGAATCACCTCCCCCAGCCTGCTGGCCACACTGCTTTGGATGCAGCCTAGGATATATTTGGCTTTCTGGGCTGCAGGCACACGCTGCTGAGTCGTGCTAAGCAACCAACACAGCCAAGTCCTTCTCCCCAGGGCTGCACTCAATCCATTTTTCCCCAGCCTGTATTTGCCCTTGGGATTGCCTTGACCCATGTGCAAAACCTTGCACTTGGCCTTGTTGAACTCCATGAGGTTTGCAGTGTCCCATCTCTCCAGCCTATCCAGGTCCTTCTGGTTGCCATCCATTCCCCTCAGTGTGCTGGCTGCTCATCATCAGCCATGCTGAGAGTACATTCAATCCCACTGTCCACATTGCTGAACAAGATGAAAATGCTCTTGGTTGCCTGTGGGGCATTTCCAGTCTAATTACAGTCACTTATAAGAGATCTGGCATAAGTAAGGGGTTGATGTTTAAATAATATCTGTATTAGTTTTGCACAAGAGAAATGTTTAAGTCTAAATTCTGTTACCAGGACCCTGTGTCTGTCAGTTGTTGGTACTTTTTGTAATGGTCCCCAACATTTCACACACGTGAAGGCAGAAAGGCTGTAGACAGGACTTTCCAGTGTTTGAGCCAGACTGCAACATGGTGTGAAGTTGCAGTACAAGCACTGCAAGCCAGTCACTTAACACTTCATTTTGTCATAAAGGCAAGAGAGAGATGCTGTCCTGTGCTTTTGCTATGAACCAGGAAGCTGAAGGAAGTGCAACAGGATGGAACAAAGAGACCCAGGATGTTTGTGAGCCCTGCTAAAGGACTTTTGAGAACATCCTTATACACCTGCTTCCCTGCTTATTTTACAAAACAACACACACAGACCCACAGAGTAATTTTCTGTTGAAAAGACCTCCTTTGGTTGTGGTCCTTAAAGGTGTTGATGCTATGCTCAATTGCCAGCCCAAATACCTGAAACTGCCTTCTCCCAAACACCATCACCAGTGCCAGCATGCATGTTGAAGCTTGTAGAGATTGTGTAAACTTCATTTTTCTGTTTGTTTGAATGAAGTTGAGCCAAACTAGCAATGTTTCCCTGTGATACTTACTTGCACCTGTGTCATCCCACTGATCTTTGTGTCTCTTGTGGACTCTTGCAAGCCTGGAGAGGTGCTGTGTTGAAATGCACTCTCCCTTTTGCACAATCCCAGGTGTAGCACTACATAAACACTATCTAGTTCACCTTCCCTTTGGTTGTGAGCGACAGACACTTAACTTCAGGCAGCTAGAACGCCAAAGGCAGTAATCCAGGTATGGATAACCACTGTACACCACTCTTGTTATTTCTCAGGCAGAGGGATTTTAACAGGCTCGGATTAACTTTTCACTCTGTGTTTTTGGAGGAACCACCCCAACACTAAATGCCTAAGTTCTCCCCTTTTTTTCTGGGTGTGACTTCTGCTGGTAAGGGTGGGAATGACATGAACTTTCCTAAATGCACCCCTAGAGCTCCATTGTACATCCTGCTAAATGATGTCTCTCAGGAAACATGATCTACTTTGGTGAAAGCTGTCACAGTTGTATTAGATAGCTTTCCCCCAAAAAGACACTAAGAAAAACCCCAGAAATCCAGAAAAAATCCCAGAAAATCCCCAGGAAGAAAAAGTCTCAAACCGTAATCAACTCTGTTACACTGCTGGTTTCCACTCATGGAACTCAGAGAAAAGCTTGTCTCTGTCTTTAAGGTGCTAGTTTGTACCCCCAAATAAAGAGATCAACTACTTCAGGCCCAATAAGCCCAAAACAGCCAAGTTCCTGCATGCCTTGTTTGTAGCATTTAGCACATTTGAAAAGCCCAGAGATAACCGGGTTCCAGGAGAGGAGCAAGGGTGAAGCAGATTGCTCAGACTCTCACCGGAGTTCTTTAGCAGGACTGGGTGGATACATGTGGCCATGGAGCAGGACAGTCTGCCAGGCTCTGTCTGCCCTCCATGAGGTATGACCATGAAGTGATGCCCACAGGTATTTGCATCTGTCAGACATGTGACACATGGCTACATTTCATGGGTACCTGAGTGAAAAATATTGTCACAGGGCCTCTTGTCTCTGGGAAGCATCCATTCAACCCTTGGGCTTTTAACCTTTGCCATTGTGAGGCTGCTGTTTTGGTGTAAAAGGCATCCGCAGCAAGAGGACAGGTGGTGCTTTACCTCAGTAAGGCCCTTGTAACCCATTTGAAGCCAGAGCCAAAGGAGACTGAGATTTGAAAGCACCTCTCCTCCGCTCCCTCTGTGATTGTGCTGTAACAACAGGAGTTTGTCAGACAAAGATGTCTGTCAGAGTAGAGGGTACAGGCTGGTGAAGGGCTCGTCTCAGGTGCTCAATGCAGGACCAGAAACCACACTTGAAAGGGACAATTAATGGAAGAGAATGTGCTTACTCAGGGACCATCTTGCTTCAGGATGCTGCTTTGCCTGGGTAGCATGCTTTTAAAGTCAATGCTGCAGCTGTATAAACCTACAATGAGGTTTTCAATTTCAGCTTTTTTTTTGTTGTTTGTTTTGAAGCTCCCATTGCCTTTAAATTTATGTATTTTGAAGAGAAAAACTGTCTACAGCTCTAGACTTTTTCCATCTGATTTTTTATCTGTGAAAGGTAACGTACAGCTAATCTCATCTCAGACACTTGTACATGAGAGGAATGAAGAAAGACTGCAACAGCCTTTAGTAAGGTTTTATTTGTTGTACTGCTCAGATAATGCAGCAAGGTGTTCACTACCATAGCTTCCCACTGTGCTTAAACAGCTGTCATGTTTATTATAAATAAATCCACACCCTAAAAGTAGCATCTTAACACAATTAGCTTCATTTTCTTTACTGGCATATAAAGTTCTGTTTTAAAGGCCATGTTTAGTTGGATAGCATAATGATTTAAGCATAAAACTACAATGACAAGTTTAATACCAGCAGGGTAAACAGCATGCAACCCCCACAGCTTGTCTGTTTTAATAGTGAGTAGTATTTTAATAACTTGTGCTTGAGTTGTGGTTGGCTAACTCCTCTAAAATCACTATAAAATAGAGCAATTTACAGCTTTAATATTTTCCTTGGTTTTCCCATCTGCAATGAATCTTTCCAGCTTTTTTTGTCATTTTGTTTGGCCTTATTCCTCTCTTATACCTTTTTTCCCTTTAAACTTAAAAGGCTGTAAGCCTTGATTATTATTCTACGTGTCAAGTGCCTCAATATGATTTGGCATACATCTGAGAAATCCCAGTTCTGTAAACAGGCATAGTGTTATATATTCCTAAACACTAAAATTTTGCATCAGTCTTTTTGGGTGATAACTCACAAACCACCTTCTTTTTTATTCTTTCTTAAAGGTTAGTATGTGGGCTAATTATCAAATTGATGTGGTTCACCTGAATCTCTTCTTATCAGTAATTTAAAACACTTGGTAGAAGAATTGCCATGAGAGTTTAACAAAAGCTAAGGGAGATGTACAGCAAGTACGCTAGAGCTAAAAGACAATGTAAGCTTGCTGCTGGTGAATTAATTTAGTCTTTTTGTGAATTCCATCTTGGTCTGGCTTGAATTTTTAAAATGCTGAACAATCCACTGCTGAAACAGGATGCTATTAACTAAATTCGTCTGGGGCTCAGTTTCACATCTCAGACTGAGCACATTATTTTTCATAAAAATATAAAAAGAAAGAAAATATACTACATCAGAAATAACTATTTTTAAACCTCAGGTATTTGTATGCTGTTCTTTGAAAATTCAATTTGTTTACCAGTTTAATGATGACTTTAGTGCACAGAACCTTATAATTCTAACTAGCCAGCTGCTCACATTGCTTTACATGCTGCTTTGCTTTTAACTGTGATTTCACATTTATTGAAAGACTACAGTGGTGTGTTGCTTCTCAAAATGCAGCAAAAATATACATAAGACAGAGGTACCAAAAAAAAAAGTGTTCAAAAAGTTAAAGATGTGTTGTAACACATTAATAATGATACTAAAAGAAACTTTTTTACCCTGATCAAATCCCCTGTGTCTACTTAGCTCCCTTGCTTGGCACACACATTTTGGGTGAGGGTTCTATTCCCCAGTACTAGGCAGCTTTCAAAATATCTTTAGTTTTAAACCAGCACTGCTCTGTTTTTTCTTCTTTCCAGAATAGTGAAGAATTAGTTGGTTTAAGGGTGAATTTGGGAATGCATTTCCTCACTATTTCTTTGCTTAGCTCAGTTTGGAGATTTTGTTTTGTAACCTCTCTTTTGGCTAGTTATTTAATTTCCAAAGTAGTGCTGTTATGGGGAGCTGTGTTTACAGAGAGAAAAATCACTAGAAGTCCCTTAGGGAGAGGGAGAAATAACTGGTGGAGGTGGAGTGCAGAGAAGCAGCCAGGAAAGTTTCATTCAACACTGACCTGTACTAAGCAGCTGGGGTGTTGCACTCCTAGATAGGACGAGTTGTACTCATGGGTAAAGAGAATTCTGCACCAACAACCAGTTGGTCTGACCAGCTTGCCAGGCCCCTTTAGGCAAAAGCCAGTTTCACTGTAAATGGTTTTCAGGATCACTTAAGTTAACTCTGGCAGCTATGTGGTGCTGAGCAAGCTCAGTGGGGGTTGCCTGAGCCTTCCTGCCCCCAGGCTGAGTGTTACAGGGCATCAGTTCCTGGTGTGGCTGCGCTGGGTTGTCCTTCTTACATAGAAAGGCTAGGTAGCCTCTACTCTTGATACAGAGGATCAAAAAGCAACATGAATTTAACGTTTCATTTCTTTGGTTTCAGGTTTTTCATTTCTCATTTCAGTGAAACTTAGCTGATCCTTCCATTCATCAAAAGGATCATGGCAGGTGAATGAACCATTCAGGTGAATTATTCTGCAAATTGTCTTGCTTTTACATTTCTATTATTTCTTTCCCTGCCATTTCCTTCAGTTGACTATAATCTATAGCCACCTTCCTTCATTTTTTTCCATTACCTGATTAGTCTTTTCTTTCTTACAGATGGAACGTTTTCTCTCAAAGCTTGAGGCATGTGGCAGGAGTTGTAGCTATCAGTGGATTGCACTTGCTGTCAGAGGAGGCTGTTGACTTCCAGAGGAATTGTGCCTCCATGTTACCTTCTCCCAGGTGTGTCTTGGGCTCAGTTCCTTGTGCCATTTTAGAGATCGTTGGGGTTTCTTTGAAATTAGATGAAAAATATAATTCGCTCACCACACAGCTCCAGAAAGGTGATTTTGGGAAAAAGCTGTCTTGATGTTCTGCTTCTGTACATTTGCTCAAATCCCAAACCACTTGGCTTAGCACTCACATGGTCAGCACAATAATCTATTCTCCCATCTGTAGGTATCTGCCATTTAGGCACCATTTTGTCAATATTCAGCACTCTCAAACCTTAGGGTCTGGCCTTCATGTTCAGCAAAGCTGTTCCCCAGAGGGAGCCCATACCGATAGCTCTCCACGCTCTCGGCTGGTTTGGATTTTGTGGGGATAGAGTCATGCTGGTAGAGCACTGCTGACTTCATCATCCCGAAGTCTTCCTGAATCTTCATCCCTGAGTAGACAGCACCCGAGATGTTTTCTGCCACATGGGTGTAGCTCTGGAGGTTTTTCATATCGCAGAGGTTGTCGCTGTATTTCAGCACAGGTGGCTTGTAGGCCTGGTAGGACACCTTGGTGGTGGTGGTGATGACGGTCTGCAGCGGCGGGGCCATGGGAGCGGGGCTGGGGCTGTACCTGCAGGGATAGTCCCCACTGTAGTGAGGGTGGGGAGCACTTGTTGGCATCTGCCCATAGTCACTCCGGTCTCCGGATTTCCCCCATGCTGGTTTCAGTCCATAATGTCTGCCAGGGTTATCAAAGCTCTTATCATGGGTGGTCACAGTGCTGTAGTGAGACCCGTTCAGACTGAGGGGGTCTGCATCAATGGCAGGACTGGGCAGGTCTTTGTAAAATGTTGGGTAAGGACTCGAGCTTATAATGGTAGGAACTCCAAACTCGTAACTGCATGGCATGGGCATGTAGATCCTTGGATTTGGGCATTTAGGGTATGATGACAGCTGGTCCTCTTGGAAGCTGGCTGAGTCGAAAGGTGCCTTGTAGAGGTCTCCGTTCTGCATTGAAGGGTAAGGCTGGGCTGGAATTGAAAAATTGGTGTCTATGAAGATACCAACTCTTTCTGGGCCATCCATGCAGTGAAAATTCTGTAGGTTATTGGTGTAACCACTGCTGTCATGGTACCTTCCTGCCTGACAAGGAGAAGTAGATCTTTAAGATATAGGAATCAATACTGCCCAATACTGCCATATGTCTCAATACTTGTGCTATAGCTAGTTTCAGCCCCAAATTAACAGATGTTAATTTGTTATTAACACAAGTTAATAGCATGGTGTAAAGCTTTGCTTTGCGCTGGGATCCCCAGTACATGCTTATCAAATCTTTTTAACTGACCAAAAAGAAAGTCTTCATTTATGTCACCTTTTTATTTCACTAATGACTTTGACTTACCTCTGAATTTAGAGATCTCTTTTTCTGGGAGTGGTGATAAGAGGACATTTGCTTCTTTATTGCACTTCTTCTTGCCTCTGCCTCCAGTTTACTCTCTGGCCGGGGGTGGTCATGGACTCCTTTAGCCTAAATTAGGATTAACTGAGAATTAGATGTGAACCTGGAAGAGGATAAGAATAGAGAAAATGCTCTAAGTAGTACGAGGGGTAGTCACAGCATGGTGTGTGGTTTAGCACAAGAAAAAAGGAAAGAGAAACTAAACAAGGACAAATTCATTGTTAAAATAAACAAATAAAAAAATCATGATTTGTATGTAGATAGAAGGAAAAAGTGAAGAAGTCAGTGAGGACTGCAGAGCTGACGAAGGAGCAAAAGTGGTACCTAAGTTAGTGACATTCAGGAGTAGATAATTAGAACCAAGGGGGAAAAAAATTTAGTTTAGTTGGTTTTCTGCCATCCAGTATCTTAGTTCCACCTTGTAAGCACATATATAAATAGTATAAATAGACTTTAAAGAGGTTTCATGCCACATGATGAAAAATACTTTCTTAAGCAATACACCTTCTTGAACAAGACTGAAAATTATATCCTGGAAAACCATCTGAAGATGCTCTGCTATTGAAACATCTGTGGGTATGCAGAGCTACATAACCAAAGTTACATATGATGAAGTCATGGACACTCATTTTTCTGAACAGAGCTACATACAGTCCCTAGTACAAAGTAGGAAGCTAAAAATTGCTTTTAAAACACTGTCCTTTCTTAAGCAGAAATTAACTTTGTAGCACAGATTTATCAACTTTTTTGATAGTAAAGTCTTCCAGTTTTGCATGTCTGTAAGAGGTCCTTTGAATGAGGATAATACAGGAGAGAATCTGGGAATATGGCCATTTTTCTTCTATTTACTGACTGGAAAATAGAATTCACTACCATGTCAATCGAGGGAAAAATAATTATCCAGGAGAAAATGTAATCTCATAGAACAGAAACCTTTTGGTTTTGTTCCAATGTTGCTTAAAAAAGAAAAATCAAGATGAAATTTCAAATTTCAGCTAAGATTCTTCTTTTTTTCTGTTATGATTTTGAATCTTTCAAAATTCAAAGGCTAGTTTCACATGAAATAGAATTTTTATGTTTCAGCTCCTGTAAATTAAGACTTTTTTTTTACTATTTATTTTAGTAGGAAATAAATATTTGGAAATAACATTCCATTATGTATGGGGCAATATCATGTGCACGAGGGTGCAAGACCACCTTTTTGTTCACATTTGTGTTCTATAAACAGGAGTATTTTAGCTATCTGTGATATTGTAGTTAAAATTGAATATTGCCAACCCATAAGTACTGCTTTTAAAGAGACAGCCAAGTGTTATTGCTTTATTTATTCTTATCATGTTCATACTAAAGAGAAATTCAGTATTGGACTAGACCTCCATCATGCTCATCATGGTCTGTGTTACATAAAAAGAGGAGGAGAGGAGGAAGAAATCTCTCTTTACAGGTATTATTTTATATGCAGGTATTTTGTTATATAGTGCGCACAAATACATACAGCTGCTTTTTACCTGGAAAAATATTGCTTTGCCATCAAGCCTCCAGAAGTTTGTGACCGGATAGCCACTGTGTCCTCGGCAGGGAATCAGCTCGAGGGCAGAGTTACAGTTGGGGCAGGCTTTCTCTGTGAACAGACAGAAACTACTGAAGAGATTGGTTAAGGAAAAGGATGCTGCCTGAGAGTAAACAGAGCTCAAGAGCAACATCATCAGACTTCTCCAAAATTCAGATTTAAATGTATTGTTCAAGGAAATGCAACATAGTCTACCAAGCACAGCCAAACGGAATGAACTAGAACTGCCCACTAGATGTGGGCATGCTAATAGTTTAAAGGATTTAAATCCATATCCCCTTAAATATTTGCAAACAGACATTGATGAAATTTCAAATTAATCAGTCATTGCAATTATGCCTTAGTCTGCACGCAAGTAAGAGTGACTCCAGTTTGGAAATCAAGCCCAGATGCAAGAAACGGGGTCCCTAGCGCATCGCAGCTCTCTCCCGGCGCCTCTCACTTTGTTGCTTCTGCCGAGCCTTGTCGCATATGGCAGGGCGGAGCTGCAGCCTGGCCCCGCCGGGCAGAGCGCAGCTTCGGGCACACACCACCACGCCCAGGCAGGACTTCTTGAGGATCTGGCAGTTGTGGTTGTTGGTGTTGCGCATGGCCCAGCCGCTGAGGTGCCGCTGCGCGTTCTTCTCCTCGCTCGAGTAGATGAGCCGCACGTAGCCATCGGGCCACTCCTGGAAGGCATCGAAGTGCTTGGGGTCCTGCAGCGGGACCGGTGGGGTGGGAGGGCAAGGCAGCGAGGAGAAGAGCAAGAGAACGTTATTACAACCTGATATTTTAGCCTTTTTGTAAGACACATAACAGGGGGGAAAGATGCTTTTTCTATCACTAGCCATGCAGCAGAAAAAGAAATATTGAAAGAATAGCTTGTTCAGAAGTGCTCTCTAAAAGGGCTAGGGCGGTCTGAGACTCCGTATCTGAAAAGAAAGTCAGGATCCTTTCCTCTTTTGCATCATGATCCATTGTAGCATGGTCTACTGACACATATGCTTTTTACAGTGAAGTTACCAGCTATAAGACATCAGCCTTACTCCCCGAATTTACTGATTAGTCTACTATCAGTGTGCCGAGACAGGACACAAGCCACCTTGATCATGACTGCTATTAAGTTCTCCTTGTTGTGGGACCATGCACCTGCAGGCAGGAAACTAGAAGTTTTAGCTATGGAATGGCTTCTAAAAGTGCATCTAATATGATCTGAATAAGGCTTCCCCCCCCCCCCAAAAAAAAAATAGAGATAAAGAGATTTGTCATTGCAAATGTACTTCCAACAGATGTATAGTGGCACAGAGAACATTACAGTTTGGGATTTCACAGCTTTCTGGAGTTCCTTACTAAAATGTAATTACCATAACTATGAAAGAAGATTTTAAACTGCAAATATTTATAATGCAATACATATTTAACATATGTATGTATCACATGTGAGAGCAATCCTAACAAACAGAAGGAAACTACCAGCATTTGCAGCATTAAGACCTTCATTAAGATGTGACAGCATGGGCTCTATAAACTTAAGTAAACTCTAAGATGAAAAAAGTTGCAAATTAAAAAATGCATTTGAAACTCACAACTAGATGAAAGTGAGGTGGTCATTGGCATTAAAGTGTTGCATCAATAAACCAAAGAAATAATTAAATAACTTGGGTCAATTCAACAGTCAATTCAAGCTCCAATCCAACATTTCTTGAACAAGGAAGAGGAGGAGGAGAGAAAAGGAAACTGTCCACATAGAGCCACAGGTTCTTTTAGCTCATATCCAGCTAGGCAAAGCTATGTATGAAATCCATACTTACATTACAAGTCACTTTATAAAGACTACAATACAAAGTCAGAAGAGAAGTAAAGCAGACATAAAGCAAAGCATTGCTTAGAGTGAAGTTTGTTCCACTGTTCCCCAGCTCCGCGTTAGGGCTGGACGGAGACTTTCCCCAGTACCTCCCCATCCACCTGTTACCTGCGGCAGCTTGGGGTCGTTGATGTCCCAGGTGAGCTTCATGGCGAAGAGTGGCCGTGGGTGGTGGCTCCCGGCTTTTTATGCCGTCGGGGGCGTCGCCGAGGTGTGGGGGGGAGCTCTCAGCCAGCCTCGTAGGCGGAACGGCTGCACCCTAACCGAACCCCACTGCGGCCCCTGGGTGGGGCAGAAGCTGCGCTCCCGCTCCATGCCACGGGCGGGTTTCGCTACCCTCACCTGAAGGTGTGTGATGGCGGAGTAGACAGAGAGGTCGTGCACGAATCCATCTCCCAGCACTGGGGACCGTCTCCTCGGCAAGTTTGAGCTGGATTTGAAAGTCTAACGCGGCAGCCGTGGGGCTCTGCCGCTCGCTCCCGCGAGTGGCCGGGATGATGGGAGGGAGGGTGGTGGGGTGGTGGGGAGCCCGTCTCTGCCCCACCGGGATGCTCCTGATCTTGGATTTTAAGCGTGGCTCGGAGCTACCCGCAGCTTGTAAAGCCTCCGGAGGGAGGCAAAGATGCTGAATAACCTGCTCTTTGGATGTAAACGAAATCGGCAGGTTACTTGGTAGGTTTCTCCTTCGCCCTGTGCTCTATAGCACCTGGTTTAAAATGCAAAGTTGGTGTTGGTGCCGTTGTATTGACAGACATAACTTATTGAACAGTTATAGTGTTTTTGTTACCTTTTTCTTTTTGAAAGAAAGAGCCAGTAGGGTCTGAAGTTTGGAGTTTTTTCTTTGGTTGGTTTGGTTTTCGTGAGTTTGGTTATTTTATTGTTTTGGTTTGGTTTTTTCCTCGTTTCTGTTTTGGGGTTTTTTTGTTTGTTTGGTTGGTTTTTTTT